>JAODAL010045969.1:0-31409 GCA_025379985.1 Phyllomedusa bahiana | reverse complement strand
GTTTGCAATTTAATTCCGATTTGCCCCTGCTTAATTTTGTGTCTAAAAAGGGGGGACATGTTGATTTGTTTGAAAAACATGTCAGTGACCCACAGGCCTTGACACCCCAGGGGGGGGGGGGGGGGGGGGGGGGCCTAGTGAGTGTCTCACTCTAAGTCAAACAAAGGGTAAAGAGCCTTTGAGTAGCGCAATGTAAAAGAGTGGTTTGCACTTCTCCCTTTTCCAAAAAACAAAGGGGGGCCTAGGTTCAAATCCCTTGAGGGACCAAACATCGATTTTTATTTATTTTTTATTTTTTTTGTCTCAATGCACAATGTGTTATTACAAAGAGATCTGGATAAGTTGGAGGCCTGGGCAGAGAGAGGGAGACAGGTTTTAAAACACAGAAAATGAAAGGGGTTAATGCACATGGGAGGAAAAGATCCTTTACGTATTAATGTTAAGCAAAAAAAAACCACGGTAAAGTGACGGGGGAAAGGGATTTGGGGGAATCCAAAGGGGACAGTAAACTTAATTGGGGCCCATTTCGGGCAGCAGCTCCCAAAGGCAAAAGGATTAGGGGGTGTATTAAAAGGGGGCATAGATACAGATGATGAGAACATTTTTCTCTAAAAAACAAGTCACTGGTTAGACCACACATGGAATATTTGTACATTTTTGGGCACCAGTGCAAAGGAAAAAACATTGTAGAGCTTGAAAAAAGTACAAAGGGGAGGGGAACAAAAATAATAAAAGGACGGGGGGACTGTAATACCCCGAAAGATTAGCAAGATTTGGGGGTTTTTTTTTAGAGAAAAGACGGCTTCGGGGGGGCATAATAAATATGTTTAAATATATTAAAAGGTCAATATAAGATCTCCACCAAAAATGTATTTTATATAAACAAGGGGGTTCCTTACGTCTTTAAGCAAAAAAAAATTTCTACAGAAACTAAAAAAAGGATCTTACTGTAAAGTGAGACTGTGGAACCCTCACCAGGGGGAAACCCGTCAGGTGAATTCAAAACAAGTCTGAAAGCATTTTTTAATGAAAAAAATATAAACAAGTTTTTGGTGACCCGGGGTTCTGAGAAGGGTGTTATAAAGGGATTTACTCTGATTGCTAAATTGGAGTCAAGTAGGAATTTATCCCTAAAATGATGACAATTGGCTTCTACCTCATGGGGGTTTTTGCCTTCCTCTGGATCAACACCTTAGCAAAATAGGCTGAACTTGATTAACATCTGTCTTTTTTCGGCCTTACAAACTATGTAACTACGTATACCTGATTGAGATTTCTTTTTATTTATCTGCACTGTTTGACTATGGAGTACAGATGACAGGAGTGGGATGACAGCACCTGGTGTTGAACACTCGCTCAGCAGTGAGTGTCTGTGATTAATAGGCAGGGGAGAGACTGACAGTAGCTGCCTGAGAGGAGAGGTGATGTCTGAGCATGTGCGGCCAGAACTGAGAAGCTCTCATCCCTGGTCGTATCCCCTAGAGACGAGCTGTACACTATGGATCACTAAGGGAGCAGCTTAAACAAAAATGTTACAGAATTTTTAGTACTGATGAATGGCGAAAATGTTTATTCTTTAATTTGCAAGCTTCCCACATAAATTTTACTTCATGGTTAAACCCCTTTAACACCTATGTAGACGTTTAGAAGCAATGCTTTAAAATGATCTATATCCCTCCCTTTCATTCTTTATCCACATCTTCCCTCCGCCCTTGATAAACTAAGGGGGACATGTATGAAAACTGTCTTGGTCTGAGACTTTTCTTGTTGCCCAAAGCAACCAATCAGAGCACACCTTTCATTTTTACAGAGCACTATATGAAATGAAAGGGGAACTCTGGTTGCTATCGGCAACAAGAAAAGTCTTAGACCAAGACAGTTTTCATACATGTGGCCCTAAGTACCCTGTTTATAAAGAGCCTTAGGCTAGGGCTATACTGCATGGGACAAAAAACGGCCAAAATCTCCTTTTGCGCAAAAACCATTGTCGGTTCTTGTTGTTGTGTTGTTGCCCATAGAACGGCATTGTATGGGCAGATGCCGAAAAAACTAAAAGCACCTGCATGTTATACAACATGTTATATAATGCGCCAAAAGACGAGCTGTGGAGACCAAAGGTCGTTTTTTCTATTCTAGTCTATGGGGTTGCAGGAACGCTCCTATTTTCGCCACTTTTGAAATCCTAAAACCGCTGAAAATATGACTGTATTGTTATGCAGTGTAGACATAGCCTTAGTGTAAATCCACACAACAAGTAAAATTCACCCACCGGACCTGCCGTTGGAAACCGCGTTGGACAACACAGTTTTCGTCAAGTATTTCACATGATTTTGTATGTGGATTTAGGGTAGTTTTTTACTCGTGTTTTACAGACAGAAACGAGTCCCGCTTGTACATGATTTTTAGCCATCCCTATTCACATCAATAGTAAATTTCCCCATGGAATACGACCAAAGAATGAACATGTTCTAGGTTTTTTTTTACGGCAAAAAATGAGCTACAAGGCGTATTTTCTATTTACGTCAATGTGAGTGGCTTGCTTTCGGTTTAAGACGAGTATTGTATGTCGCAATCCGCAGTGCTTTTACGGAGAGTCTTGTCTGATGATAATTAGCACACCACTGTAGTACAGTATAATGGTTCTCAGAGAAACCACCCTTTTCTCTCCCTCACTATTTTGCCATGGATGATTGATGATCTTTGGCTGGACTGCAGCAAAGTCTGCTGTGTGTAAATACAACTGAACCTATCTTTTCTTTTAGTCATGGCATTAAAGTGCGTGGGAAGGCTCCGTCCTGTTCTGCAGCAGCTGAGGACCACCACCACACCGTGCAAATGGAGGACAACACTGGTCGTCCCACAGCAAGATCATCAAATGACTGTTCTTAGCAGACATCTTGCCACAAAAAGCAGTAAAGGTACATGTAGACTGTTTTCTATGTGTTTGTTCTGAGACCTTATGTCAAAATTATTTATGTCTCTTGTTATTTTGTGAATGAGTATGACTAAGTGGATCTTCTACATTTATCATATTTAAGAGTTGGTTACACACAGTAGTTCATCATAAAGTAACAGAACACAGTATAACAATGTAGTGTGTATTATGAAGGCTACAATCTATGATTGTAGTCACACTATACCATTATCCTCTATTGTCCTGTTACTAAATTATCATACCATGACTCTACATATCAAACACAACAAAATATCAGTAGCACTCTACAAATGCTAAGAGACAGTTAAAGGGTCTGTCTCACTACAAAGATGAGAGAGATGCAGTCACATGTAAATCACAGACAAAAAGCACAATTGTACTGTGCGGTCCCACGTAAATCACAAAGAACACAACCGTACTGTGCGGTCCCACGTAAATCACAAAGAACACAACCGTACTGTGCGGTCCCACGTAAATCACAAAGAACACAACTGTACTGTGCGGTCCCACGTAAATCACAAACAACACAACTGTACTGTGCGGTCCCACGTAAATCACAAAGAACACAACTGTACTGTGCGGTCCCACGTAAATCACAAAGAACACAACTGTACTGTGCGGTCCCACGTAAAACACAAAGAACACAACTGTACTGTGCGGTCCCACGTAAATCACTTTTGTGACTCAGATGTGCAGTCTTGCGTAAATCAGAAACAGAACACAGCTGTACGCAGCAGTTCTATGTAAGATGTGCAGTCCCACGGAAATTACATACAGAGAGAGAACACAGCTGTACTGTGCAGTCCCACATAAAACTATTTTGTGACACAGATCTGCAATCCCACCTAAATTACTTTTGTGACTCATATGCAGTCAGACGTAAATCACAGAAAAAGAACACAACTGTACTGTGCAGACACACATAAATTACTTTTGTGATTCAAATGTGCAGTCCCACTTGTGAGACAAATGTGCAGTCCCATGTAAACACAAACAGATAAAGCGTATAGTTTTGTTCTGCAGATCTGTAGAGGTCAGAGGTATAATAATCTGCAGGATATAACACTGTGTGAGAGAAAGAGGCAGAGAAAAAATAAATCACATTCCCAGAGTCCTGAATGCCAAATGTCCATTCTAATTACAAGGTATGTAAAGAGAGCGAGAAATTTAGATATACACTATCGAGTTATACTTAGCTTTTCACTTCCAATGATTCCAACAATAGCTGAGAACCTCTCCCTTCCCTCAGCTTACACAGAATGAATCATCATGTGCACACTTTGGGGCGTTTCTGCAGAGAGAGAAGATACTCCCTGCTGGGAGGAGAAACACGCCCCTCCATTTCACAAGCTCTGCTTGGCAACCAGCAGAAAACATTGTCAGCTGCTGTCATGAGACAACTCCTTAACGACCTCTCACCGACTTCAGACGTCAGACTTTGCAGATAAAGGAGTTTTGCGGCTCCCAGCTTCAAAACTCCGATCCCTGGCACTTAACCCTTTGATTGCTGCGGGCCATGACCACGGTATAATCAAACAGCATTCCTCTGCTCCAATGGGTGATCGGGACTCCTGGTGGTCCGATGGAGCCCGGGGAACGTCTATACAGTCAGCCCTGGATACGTAGAGAAGCCCAAGGGCTGTCTGTATGGTGAGCCCGGGGAACGTCTATACAGTCAGCCCTGGATACCTAGAGAAGCCCAAGGGCTGTCTGTATGATGTGCACTTTGTGCAGCCGTGACTGCTGTCCGTGTCAGTATGACTCAGAAGGTAATGTATTAACATATTCATGTGCTAAGACATTACTGAGTGTAAACAAAAAAAGGGTTAAATAGTTATCCCTTAATGGGATTTTTTTCTACACTTTAAGAAGTGTAGGAAAAAATAAATCAATAAAGTAAAAATAAATATTTCATAAAAAAAAGTTATTGTGCGTACATTACACAAAAATAAAAAAAACTCTACACATATTAGGTATCCACATGACTGTAATAACCTATAGAACTCATCCAACAGGTTTAGTGTGAAATGTGGAAGGTGTAAAAAATAATTAATTAAAAATAAATTAAATAAAAAAAGTTTTATAAAAAAATCTATAGTAATCCATTTGTAAACTTAAACTACGCCCCCCAAAAATACAACTTCTCCAGCATAAAACAAGTCCTCAGACAACTGCGTCACTTAAAAGATAAAAAATAGTTACGACAGTGGAAAGTCAAAGAGGCAAAAACAACAAAATGTTGCTGGTCGTTAAAGAGGTTGTATCATTTCATTGAATGGTCTTCAGAATAAGGGGACAGTGAATACCAGCAACTTTTCAATTGGATGTCATTAGCAAAGCCGTCTTGTTATCACAGGATCCCGTATCTTCTGTTTCTGGTTACACTGCTCTCCCGTGCTGGTCGGATCCCTCCTCCTTGCATTGCACTAGGTGAGAGCTCGTGTACATTCTGTTCAGACCCCGGTCGGCTGTATTCACAGAGCTTGCATTGCTGCCTCTCACTCAAAGTAAGGGACCGGCACATTTTCACTCTGCACGGCCAGAAGAAACAGAATAACACTGCAGGGCTTTTATAATCAGAAAACAGCACAATTGTGTGACTGTGCCTAAACATAGAAGTAGCATTAGAGGCCGAGAGCATTTCACTCTGCACAGCTCTGGAGGAGTTTATACAAGACTGGATTCAATTGTAACATGAATGCAAGCCTGTGGTATGTAAACAGCTCTTACATACTCTGCATAGGAGAGACACAATGACAAGTGGGGGGGGACACACACGGAGCCGGCATGAACAGTGAAGGGGGGATGATGTCATCCCTTCCGTTAAGAAACACCCAGCTGGGAGGGGAGGAAACGCCCCTGAATTTCTGTAACTGAGAGGCTGTGAGAGCACTGAAACAGGCTAACTGACGAAGCTATACATCCCCTTTAAGTACTTTTCAAGTTTGGGGCTTAAGGTGTTGAAGTGAACAAAGGAACTATTTCAAAATGCATTTCTGCTACTTTTTAGATACATCAAGATTCCTAGCACATGTTTTTGATCAAACTTGCAAGAGCCCATCCACCAACGGATCAACACTTTAGCAAAATAGGCCGAACTAGATGGACGTCTGTCTTTTTTCAGCCTTACAAACTACTACTACTACAACTACTACTATGTAATGACAAGCTGACCCCAGTTCAAATGGGAACCCACTCTGATATTTAGCCCACATTTTACCTGTTGATATTGTGTTGTATTTGCATTGCTTTGTTGCCATGCCAGCATGCACCTACACAAATTCATTTAAGGCAGTGTTCACACGGCTTATTGAAGCCGTAATTGCGGGACGGATTTCGCCCGCAGTTACGGCTTGAATAAGGAGCAGGGCGGGGGAGCTGCCCGCCAGTCCCATAGACATTGCATTATTCACGGCGTGTACGCGCTGTAAATAATGTGCATGTCACTTTCTCCCCCCGTGGCGGATTCGCCGAGTGGGGAGGAGCGACGGAATCCACAGTTCTCTATGAGAACTGTGGATTACCGTAATGACTGGGACGGATTGGCGCCGTACTGCAGCGCAAATACGGCGCGCAGTACGGCTCAAATCGGTCCCAAAATAAGCCGTGTGAACGAGACCTAAAACTGTTTTGCATGGGCTGATCAATTTTTACTTTTGGGATGACTGTACGTTTGGTGTACAAAGTACAATGTGCTCTAGTATGGGAAATATCAGAGCTCATTGCCCAGTTGTTGCTAACATTGACTGCTCAGGTCATTTTCCTTCTGTAAACTCCTTTACCATTTATTACACTAGCTTTCTGGAACAAAAAAGAGGAGGGAAAGTAAGTAGACAACAGGTACTATCTGGTTTAAGTGAATCTATCAGGTGGTTTGTGCCCTCCTATCTGAAAGTAGGATAAAGGGAGAGAGGAGCTGAGCTCTGTGATATATCGGGTTATATTATAGAAGAGAGAATCTGAACTCTGTGATATATAGGGTTATATGACAGAGGAGAGAAGCTGAGCTCTGTGATATATAGGGTTATATGATAGAGGGAGAGAAGCTGAGCTCTATGATATAAAGGATTATATGATAGAGGAGAGGAGCTGGGCTCTGTGATATATAGGGTTATATGAGGGAGGAGAGGAGCTGAGCTCTGTGAAAATATAGGGTTATATGATAGAGAGAGAAGCTGAGCTCTGTGATATAGGGTTATATGATAGAGGGAGAGAAGCTGAGCTCTGTGATATATAGAGTTATATGATAGAGAAGAGAAGCTGAGCTCTGTGATATATAGGGTTATATGATAGAAGGAGAGAAGCTGAGCTCTGTGATATATAGGGTTATATGATAGAGGGGAGGAGCTGAGCTCTGATATATAGGGTTATATGATAGAGGAGCTGAGCTCTGTGATATATAGGGTTATATGATAGAGGAGCTGAGCTCTGTGATATGCAGGGTTATATGATAGAAGAGAGAATCTGAACTCTGTGATATATAGGGTTATATGATAGAGGAGAGAAGCTGAGCTCTGTGATATAGGATTATATGAGAGGAGAGGAGCTGAGCTCTGATATATAGGGTTATATGATAGAGGAGCTGTGCTCTGTGATATATAGGGTTATATGGTAGAGGAGAGAAGCAGAGCTCTGTGATATATAGGGTTATATGATAGAGGAGCTGTGCTCTGTGATATATAGGGTTATATGGTAGAGGAGAGAAGCAGAGCTCTGTGATATATAGGGTTACATGATAGAGGAGAGAAGCTGAGCTCTGTTATATATAGGGTTACATGATAGAGGAGCTGAGCTCTGTGATATATAGGGTTATATGATAAAAGAGAGAAGATGAGATCTGATATATAGGGTTATATGATAGAGGAGAGAAGCTGAGCTCTATTATATATAGGGTTATATGATAAAAGAGAGAGGATGAGCTCTGTGATATATAGGGTTATATGATAAAAGAGAGAGGATCAGCTCTGTGATATATAGGGTTATATGATAGGAGAGGAGTTGAGCTCTGTGATATATAGGGTTACATGATAGAGGAGCTGAGCTCTGTGATATATAGGGTTATATGATAGAAGAGAGGAGCTGAGCTCTGATATATAGGGTTATATGGTAGAGAAGAGGAGCTGAGCTCTGTGATATATAGGGTTATATGATAGAGGAGAGAAGCTGAGCTCTGTGATATATAGGGTTACATGATAGAGGAGAGAAGCTGAGCTCTGTGATATATAGGGTTATATGATAGAGGAGCTGAGCTCTGTGATATATAGGGTTATATGATAAAAGAGAGGAGCTGAGCTCTATTATATATAGGGTTATATGATAGAGGATAGAAGCTGAGCTCTATTATATATAGGGTTATATGATAGAGGATAGAAGCTGAGCTCTATTATATATAGGGTTATATGATACAAGAGAGAGGATCAGCTCTGTGATATATAGGGTTATATGATAGAGGAGAGGAGCTGAGCTCTGTGATATATAAGGTTATATGATAGAGGGAGAGAAGCTGAGCTCTGTGATATATAGGGTTATATGATAGAGGAGAGAAGCTGAGCTCTGTGATAAATAGGGTTATATGATAGAGGAGAGAAGCTGAACTCTGCGATATTTAGCTTTACATGATTTGGAGCAGAATTTCTGAGTAAAAAACAGAGAAAATACTGACCGGACTCCTTAAGAGACAGTGGAAGTCCTGTTATCCCCGCCCCAATACAGTGATTGACAGTTTGCTCTTTATACACACTGATGCACGGAAACTGTTAATCACTGTATGTGGGGAGGGGTTAATAGGGCTTCCACAGCCTCTTAAGGAGATACAAGCAGAGCCCGCACAATTACCTGGACGTACCCATCCATCCATTTGCGAGAATACTTTCCCACAATGAACGTATGGTTACGTCCAATTTCGAGAAGGGGTTAACGTTTATCAGTAAGAAAGATAAACAAGCTCCTGTGCTTCTGATAAGACACTGCAGGGAATGCTCTCACTATCCCAGCCAGAGCAGAGAGAGGTTGTTGGTAACCAGTGGAATCTTGTACACAAGCAGGAGTTAAGAACTACTCTAGCTCCGAAAGGAAGCAATATCATAACAATCCAAGCTGTCAACATCTCACAGAGCACTGTTCAATCCATTATCAGTAAATAGAGAGAGTATGGCACAGCTGCTAACCTACTAAGACATGGCCGTCTACTAAAACTGACAGCCCAGACAAGGAGAGCACTGGTTAGAGAAGCTGCCAAAAAGCCCTTGGTCGCTCTGGAGGAGCTGCAGAGATCCACAGCTCAGGTGGGAGAGTCTGTCCACCGGACAGCTATTAGTTGTGTCCTGCACAAATCTGGCCTTTATGGAAGCAGGACAAGAAGAAGGACCTTTTTGAAAGAAAACCATAAGCAATCTTTGCAAAACGATATGTAGGGGAAAAAGCAAGCATGTGGGAGAAGGGGCTCTGATCAGATGAGGCCTAAATGCCAAATGCTATGTGTAGAAGAAACACACCATCCCCACCGTGAAGCCTGGTGGTGAAAACATCTTGCTGGGGGAGGCTTTGCTTCAGCAGGAACTGGGAAGCAGTTTAGAGTTGATGGAAAGATAAAAGGAGCTGGATACAGGACAATCCTGGAAGAAAACCTGTCACAGTGTGCAAAAGACTTGAGACTGAGGTGTATGTTCCAGCAGGTGAAGGACCCTAAACATACAGCCAAAGCTACAATGGAAGGGTTTATATCAAAGCATATTCATGTGTTAGACGGCCCAGTCAAAATCCAGACCAAAATCCCATTGAGAATCTGTGGCAGGACTTTAAAATTGCCTTTCACAAACGTTTGTCAACTAATCTTACTGAGCTGGAGCTATTCTGCAAAGGAGAATGTGCAAAAATGTCAGCCTCTAGATGCACAAAACTACTGGAGGTGGTCCTAAAAAGTAGTGACTCTGGGGGCTGAATACATATGCACGTCAAAGTGTTTTTAATTTGCAACACTGTGGAAAGCAGGTATCATTTTCTTCACACTTCACAAATACTTGCTATTTTGTGTTGCTCTATCAGACTCACAGTAGCTGCCTGAGCGGAGAGGTGATATCTGAGCATGTGCGGCGAGGACTCTCGTCATTGAGAGCTGTACGCTATGGATCACTAACGTAGCACCTAAAACAAAAAATGCTACAGAATTTGTAATAATGAGGAACGGTGGAAATTATTATTATTTCATTTGATAGCTTCTCACATCAGTTTTACTTGGTGGGAAAACCTCTTTAAAGATTGTGGCTGTAACAATTAAAAATGAGAAACCGTTTAATAGAATTATCCCTTCTTGTCATGTCTCAGTTTGCACATTAAAAGGGGTTTTCTCACCACAATAAGGGATAGGTATGTTAAACACATTTTTTAGGAATTTTTGGTTGTTTTTTTTAGATTTTTCATATCACTTTTTCAATATTTTTTAATAATTCTTAAAGGAGTTGTATCATTTCATTATATGGTCTTCAGAATAAGGGGACAGTAAAAACAAGCAACTTTGCAATTGGATGTCATTTGCAAAGCGGTCTTGTTTTCACTGTCTCCCTTATCTTTGTTTTGTGTAAACACTGTTCACCAGTGCTGGTCGGATCCCACCTCCTTGCATTTCATTGGCTGACGGCTATACTAATTTACATTCTGTCTGGCCTCACGGGAGCGCGCATTCCTGCCTCTCTCACTCAGAATAAGGGGCTAGCACCAATTTCACTCTGCACAACCACCAGCTCCTCAGTGACACTGAAGCTTCTTCTGTAATCAGAAAACAGCAGAATGGTGCCTCGGTGCCTAATGCTCTTGCATGTAAGGGGCCGGCAACTTTTCACTCGGCACAGCCACCAGCTCCTCAGTGACACTATAGCTGCTTCTGTAATCAGAAAACAGCAGAATTGTGCCTCGGTGCTTTGTGTAAACATAGAAGGAAGACGGATCTGTGCTCTGGAGGAGTTCATAGAAGACTGGATTCAACTGTAACAAACCTTCAGCTGTGAGAGGAGAAGAGATCAGTGCTTTGAGTTCATAGAAGACTGTCTAGGCTGAATGCAGGCCGGTGGTCTATAAATAGCTCTTACAAAATAAGACTGCAAAAGGAGACGAACGACGCAGTGACGTGGAGGGGGGGAGGGTTTGAACACACTGACTGTGGAGCAAGCATGAACAGTGAAGGGGGAGGATGATGTAAACCCCTTCTTCAGTTAAGAAACACCCAGCTGGAAGGTGAAGAAACACCCCTGGATTTCAGGAACTGAGAGAATCAAGCTTCAAGACAACAGCCGAACTGATGAAGCAATACGTTCCCTTTGAGTCTTGCAGTTTTCACTTTGGCCATTAGGCCTTGTTTGCACTACTTTAACAGCAGTCAGAGAGATGCTTTACAGTAGCTTCATGCACATAGGAGCCTTAAGACTGACTCCGTCCCATTGACTTCTATAGGAGAGTTTTCTAGTCATGCTCTGTGACCTGGGAAGAAATCAGTGTGCCGGGAGGTGAAGGGGTCAACTGTAACATCACCTCTTGTGACTATTGGATCCTGTGTTATCTGTTCTTAAAAAATGTGTTGAACGTAAAAATGTGATTTAAACAATGTCATTTTTGATGACGCATTCCCTTTAACAAATTGTTGTTTTGATTTTGTTTTCGTCAGGAGATTTTATCTCCTCTTAGAGCACACACGTTTCTCTGGTTATTAACCACCTTTCCCTAGTCCAGGGGTCTTCAAACTGCGGCCCTCCAGCTGTTGGGAAACTACAACTCCCTTCATGCATTGATATAATCTATAACAGTGGGCATGAAGGGAGTTGTAGTTTCCTAACAGTTGGAGGGCTGCAGTTTGAAGATCCCTCCCCTAGACCATAATGCTGCCCCCACCAATTTGTGTTCTTCAAGTAATGGTTTATTTCTCTTATGACTCTCGCCTAACACGCCAATGTTCTTCTGTACAGAAGCAGAAAAGATGTTCATCTCTCACATCAATGGCACTTGGTGCTCCGCTGTTTACAAGTTGCTTATTTGCAATGGCGCCATTTCTCTACTCACTATACACTTTCACCACAGCAGCATGAGAACGGTTCACATACTGCACAGCTTCAGAAATACTTCCACCTTTGGCCCAAAAGACAATACTTGTCTCTTTTTGCAACTCTGATAAATCAGCTCTTTCACTCCCATACTACTCCCAAAAAGTTAGGGGTTTTTGGATTCTGGTGAAATTTATGGAAAACGTAAAATTTCACTCTGCAATGATGTTTTATACTGAAAGTCGGCCATTTAAGTCGTATCTTGCAGTGTTGATTTTCTCATCTTAAATAATTTAATGAAAGAAAAGCCAATAGAGGAGGGTATACACCATTGAAAATGTCAATGTCTCAATAATGTGTTATGTGGCCTTGAGCATTACTTACAGCTTGACAACAACGTCTCATGCTGTTCACGAGTCGAGTTATTGACGTATGGCATCCCCATCTTCTTGAAGGATGCTCCTCAGGTCATTGAGGTTCAGGGGTACAGAGTTACGAGCTTCTATACAGCAACTCAGCTGGTCCCACAGGTTTTGTAGGGGGTTAAGGTCTGGATAGTTCAGGCCACTCCATTTGAGGTACCCCAGTCTCCAGCAGCCGTTCCCTAATGTTGCAGCCTCGACGAGCTGGAGCATTGTTGTCCATGTAGATGAAGTTAGCCCTGTATTGTGCCTGCAGAAAGTAAAGGCTTCTGTGAAAAGAGCTAAAAAGCTCCACAGCTAGTTATCCTCAATTCACAAGTAGTTCACAGGAGCCTTGCAGTATGAAAAGGATTTAAGCCAAACCAAACCTTTACTTTATGCAAAACAGTCAGTGAGGTCTGAAAGGCGTATACATCCTCACACCACCATCTTAGTGGCTCTCCCCAAAGAGAGTTATTCACCCCTCTTGTTCATGCAGAGGCACAGTGACTGGAAGTTATTTAAGTAGTAGAGGCTTGTCACTGTACCACAAAGTGTAGGGCAGTTCTGTATTGACTAGGCACATCTGCCCACACTGTATCGACCCCACCATCAAAGACTCGGCTGATCACATCACTGACTGATGCATAGCGCTCTCCTTGATGTCTCCAGCATCGTTGGTGGCTATCATTTCTGTTCAGAGTGAATAACATTTTTATTACTGAACAGCACTGAGAACCACTGGTCCCTTGTCCAGCGTTGATGCTCCTTGGCCTATGCAAGACGATGATGCCTGTATCTGGTGGTGTGATCAGGTACCCTTGCTGGTCATCTAGCACGCAGACCACACTGATGTAAACCGTTACAAATGGTCTGACGTGAAACTTGGTTGCTTTTCACCTCCCTTAAACGTGCCTGGAGTTGTGAGACATTTATAATCCAGTTCCGCAGGGCATTGTTTACAATGAAGCGGCCGTCAGTGTGTGATGGAGCCAAAGGACGTCCACTTCTTTGCCTTTCTGTGACTCTTCCAGTCTCTCTGTATCACTGTTGCAACCTGCTGATGACACTCGCTGACACTCTGAGCTCAGTGGCCACTTCCGTCTGAGAGCATCCTGCTTGAAACCTTGCAATGGCAAGGTACTGTTGGCCAATTGTAAGATGTCATCTCGCTTTTATGATGTCAAAATGTGAATAGCACGAGGAGGACTGTTTAAATCCCAATTCAAATTGATCCCCTATATTAATTGGGTGAATCAATGATCAAACACCTGTTGTGAATTTTGCCATTAGCTCCTTGTTAGAGATCAGCAAGTTGTGCAAAAAGTACTAAAACTTTGAACAGTTGGACATGTGCTTTCTAAAGTTTAGAGACGGTCTTATTTAATTTAATTGGAAAAAATTCAAGAAATGTTATGTTCATCCTGAAATTTCAACCAAAAACCAAATATCCCTAGCTTTTTGTGAGTAGTCTATGTACACAGTGAAGTGCCTCACTCACGGTTGGACGCCCTCCGGGACTGTCCTGGGGGTACTTGGCTCCTGGATCGCCGCTTTGGTAAGCGAATCGGCACTTGGACACCAGGCTTCAGTTAAACACTGGCCTAAGCCAGCTTTGAGGCACAGGAAACACATAAACGGTTCAAACAAACAAAAACCCTAGGCTGTCTAGCCACTGATTTGACTTTGTAGAGACCCTCTCTACCTCTGACCTCGACCTACCGTCCAGCAATTTGTCGTACACTTCCTTCAAGCCTGGGGGATAAGAGCCCTCTCCTCAGCTCCTCTGCTGCTCCACTCTCAGGTAGCAAGTCACACCCCCTGATCACCTGTATTAGCAGGCATTTAATAGGTCTACCAAAAGCCTGACCTGGAATGCGGGAACAGCCACCCACCCAACACTATGGCTGTCCCAAAAAAGCCACCCCATACATAGCCACCTAGCAGCTATTCTAGCCACTACTGTAAGTGTCAGTAATCTATCATTACTGACACAATATAGGTGGCTTTTCCCCATAGAGACCAGGTCCTCGGTGGCGCATCTGCAGCAGGTCTCCGGCTGCACACCCTCTAGTGGCAGAAACCTACGACTATCGGAGGTAGCTCTGCCACAACAGGTAAAATGGCCAATCTTATTTATTTGCACATATATGTGCATGTATATCATTAAGAGCATTGCAGACATCTTGCAGTGCTTGTTGTCCTTTTAACAATCCACATTCTGATCACACGCTTGACACATAAGGTTAGGTAAGGGTGAGGTCCACAGGTGATCTTTGTTTCTCATCTGAAATTCTATCTATTTCATTTGCCTAGCTCTTTTTGGGTATTGAATTTTTAGCTGGTGTATTGTATTGTCTTTAGGAAAAACTAAAGGACAAGCCCGGGTAAATATAAACACCGCTTTAGTTGAAGACATTATCAGCTTGAAAGATGTTGAACAAGACATGAGAAATGTAGTATATAGCCTTAAGGAAGACTTCAACAAAAACCTATCAATCAGTACATCTTCAGGTAAGTTCTCTTCTTCATCCAAACTATATACACCAAGTAACTGCACACTATTTCATATCCATTACATTTAAAGAAATTTTCCACTTTTGGACAGCCCCCTTTATAGGAAATTAGTTGAATTTACAGTATTTTCTCCATCTTAAATTCAGTACCTTCAGCAGTTCATCTCAGTGTGCAAGTCATGTGCATGTAATGCTGCCTTTAAATGGGTTGTCTGGCTAACAAAACAAAAAAAGAATTACATGACTTGTCCTAGTGTTTGTTTTCTGTGCTGATTTGTGCTTCTTCTGTGCTCTATGCAGCCTCCCTTTTCTGCAGCTGAGCAGCAGTGTCCTCTTTTCTTTTTCCCTGTAAAACTAAAATCTCCGTGATGCTTTGCTGCACTTGATCTATTTCGTACTTCTTAACGTTAGTCGAAGTGCAAACCCCCTGTTTCCTTCATCATGTTTAAAGCCTCGGGAGGCAGAACAATAGGGGTGTGGCTTGAAAAAGCCGCACCTTTTTGATCTCATGGGCTTGACACAGAGCTATTTGCTGTGTGTGAAACACAGAGAACTACTGAACTTCTTGTCATCAAACGGCTTATGTAGAACTACATAAAGTTCAAAGAAAATTATATAAAATTACATTAAAAAAACTGTTACCTATCAGAGAGATAATAGTTTGAAAATATATATTTTTTTTACTGGACAACCCCTTTAAATCTGAAAATGCTCCCCTCCTGCATCCTACAGGGAGAGGAAAATAAGGTTAGTGGCCATTAGGAATTCACAGCATTATGCATGATGATTTATTTGGTGGCAAGTTTGTTATGACTAGATATACACTTTGTGAAGTATATCTTGCTGGTGGCGGATCACAGGCAGGTATAAGAAGAGGAAAGCATTCAGAGTTTTTAAAGAGGTTGTCTCACTACAAGGTTTGCTTTTTATGTTAAAGCAAGTAGTTTTGCAATATATGTCCATTAACAGTCTCCTACTTACTCTGAGATATCCCCTCTTGTATGGGCTGCATCAGCTCCTCAGGTCGCTATAGCTACAGACCTGTTTAATCTCTCATGATAGGCTGCCAGCACTGGTTGCTATAGCTACAGACCTGGCTTCTACTGCAGCCTAGTAGAAACCAGTAAACACACCCCTGAATTCAAAATGAAACCAAGAAAACAGGACTGAAGTGAGATGAATCAATATAGTGAGACAACCCCTTTAATTCCACACAGTGGTCATATATAATAACAAGGAGTGAACTGTTGAATGGTTATTGTATACTAAGGATGAGTGGAAGGTTTTTAGATTTGTATGGATAAAACACAACAGGGGTACAAGTTTGAGATCAGCAGAATAAAGGTCTACAGGTTTAAGTACAGGTTACAGTACAGTAAACCACAAAAAATGGTGGCCCAACAAAGCATTAGAGAGGACCTCTCAACTCTCCTGACATGACTATTCAAGTAAATATCTGCACTCTGTTACCCATGATATAAAAATTCTGAAGCGTCTTGTCCTATACATGTTGTCCCTCTGTTATTCCTACTAAAAAATTATAAAGAAACTGACAGCTTTTACCAGTAGGTGGCGTGTCCCTATACTCTTACACAGTCAGATTGCATAGAGACCCACCCATTTGACAAGGAAAATGGTAATGCCCAGTTGTCAGTTTATTCTTACATACCCAGGAGGAATAACCGAGGAACGGCACAGCACAGAGTTTTAACAAAAGATGTACCAGAGTAAGATGAAACACAAAGTGTATGTTATGCATGTGTATATGCATAGGCATGAAAAACCACATCTCCATACTATTTATAGTATGGAGACGTCATACTATTCACACTTTCTGTTGAGTGACCTTCCATTTGGGGAAGGCTGCGGGCGGCCATACTAGCAGCGGCAGCCTCCTCATTAGCGGGCATGTGCGCTCATCAGAAGGCGGCCTGGCTCTGCTGTTGTGTATGAAGCAGTAATGGATGACGTTCAGAATGTCATCACTTACTGCCATACACATTGCGGTAAAAACATAAAGTAAAGGCACGACACACAACATAAAAACACATTAATAAAGTATATATGCACATTTACACAAATTTTGAGGTAAAAAAAAAATTACATTCACTTCTCAGCTCGGAGAAGGACTACATATGTAAGGGTCTGCTGCCTCCGGATGTAAACTAGTATACTCAGAGCAAGAAATATATTTTATAATTGTTGAGGTATTGAAATACTGAGTATGTCAGAAATCTGCAGAATTTTTCATTCATGCAGGAATTAAATGGGTTTTCTCACTACAAAGATTAGCTTTCAACATGATGGAACAGGTAATTCAAGACTTTTTTTAAATACATTGGGCAATAGATTTTACTTTAGTCATGAGATAAGAGATATTTTATGTGATTTGTGTCCAAACATATTTCAGTGGTTACCTGACAGTAACTCTTATCTGATTAGATGAGAGAGCAGAGAGTGACATCACCATGGACAGACTCAGCTCACTACCTTAGTTCAGAGCAAACAAATTATCTTTAACAAGATTACAGATAAGAAATTGTTTTTTATTCCTCACAGCACATGTACCTTTAATTTACTGAAGACTAGCTCTCCTGCACTTGTCAATGTACCAGCACAGCTAATCACTGCTATAGAACCACCCACAGTCTGAGGAGACACAGTGCGTGTAAAACTGCCTGTGACTCTGTGAAACTGTGTGGTGAGAAAACCCTTTTAAGCTTTATGTAATATAAATGGAAGGCATTGTGCAATATTGTATTCCTGAATGTAGTCTGCGATGCTATGATGCCCTGAAGACCAACAGTATGGTGGTACTTATCACTGTATGGCACTCTTATTTCTTCACTGGGAAAAGAGTTAAGTAATATTTTGTGCTAAAGGCCACCATTGATTACCAATGATACATGTATCTGGCTTTGCACATGTAGGGAGACATCTGATACTATAGTCCAGCCTCTGTATAGTTTGTGAAGTCTTGACTGCCTGATATCATTGGTTAATGTCAATCATTATTGTAGGTGCATTTGATCATATTATTGTAAAAACAAAGGATGGAAAATTCCCCTTAAGCCATTTAGGACAAATAACCCTGAAGTCTCCGCGGCTGTTTGTCATCAATATGGCAAGTTTTCCAGAGGTAAGTCTCTGTAGAGTTTTCTCTCCAGATTATAACATAGACACAGATTTCTTTTTTTTTAACTGTAATTTTTTATTGAAAATGTTTCTAATACAAAGATAATGCTGCGTAGGTCTGTAGAAAGTATTCAAAGAAATACAATACAAACATGTCAATAAAATACATTGTGCAGTGTTCCACAAATATAACCCAGTGATATAGATAGGTCAGAATCTTAATTAACTAGTCAATAGCACCATCTTAACGACCTATTGAGAAAAGACCACATAGACACAGATTTCAGCTTTAGTTTGATGCACATTTTTTTTTTTTTTTAAAAGACTGCCCGAAAGAGCTTGATGCAGACTGCTTGCAAATCCACCTCTGATTGATGCATATCTGACATAATTTTCAGCTTGACATTAAAGGGGTTGTCTCGCTACAATGATTGGGTTTTAATTAAAAGATCTTTAATAAACAAGCAGCTTTGCAATATATGTTCATTACAAATGTCCTACTGATTTCGAGTTATCCCTGTTAGTAGTAGTGCATCAGCTCCTGAAATCACTATAGCCACTGACCTGTTGATCTTTATCTCACTGGCTGTCAGGTCTGATGACTCATCACCTTCTGAATACAGGTCAGAGCACAGAGCCCCTCCCACACAGTATGCTTTTGTAGTGGACGGAGGGGGAGGGCTCTGGCTTCTGTGTCTGTGTGGATTAACCTTTTGTGTGCCTGCTGCCTCCTGCTCTCTACACAGATTGAGGAGAGCAGAGATGAGGCTGATCTGTAGTCAGTAAATGTGACAGCAATGAAGTGTGTTACTATAATCATGATGTGTCTGTGGAGCTCTGACTATACTTATAGAACAGATCAGGGGGTTCATGTGAACGGTTCATATCCCTCCCTGCTTTGCTGTATTGGTGAAACATCGTGATTATAGTAACTCACTTCACAGCTGCCCTGTGTCTGTTCTGACAGGGTTTGTTTGTTGTTGCTGGAGATGTGGAGATTTGCATGCTAAGCAGGGGGTATAGGAACACTTACATCCCCCCCTGCTCTGCTATTAGCATACACCGCTTCACAGACCTCTCCACTCATTAGATTCAGCCCCTCCTGTCTCTGTGGAGCTGACAGTGCAGCTGATCTAGCAGCCTGCAACAGACCTTGGCAGGCACACACAGGGTCAACTCTGGCAGCAAACCCCCTCGCATTCCCCCTGCTGTATAGAAGTTATGGAGAAGAGCTGTCTGTGTGCTGAGGGGAGGGGGGAAGAGGGGGAGAAGAGGCAGACAAGTAGCACGCCCCTAAATTCAAAAATCCTTTGCTGTCAGAAGCATTGAAGTGGGCTGAAAGCCTGTAATGAGACAACTCCTTTAAATAAAAGGTTTTTTTTTTCACTACAAAGATTAGCTTTCAACATGTAGGGAACAGTAAATTAAGACTTTTTCTAAATGCTTTGCTCTTTGATCAGGAGATAGAAGAGATTTTATCTGCTCTGAGTGCACACAGGTTTCTCTGTTTATTGTCGTGCTCTCCCTTCCTGATTAAACAGAGAGCAGGAAGTGACATCAGCATGATCGAACAAAACAGAATCTTTATCTCTAGCAAGATTAGATTAATGACCTTTAAATAACATTTCTATTCACTCCTGGGAGCTCTGTAGTGTTTACTTACAGATTAAATCTCCTGCACTTATGTCTCTGTAACCGGTCAGCTAGTTGTAAAGGAGCTTAATATGCCATTCACTGCTCTAGAACCACCCACAGCCTGACTAGGCAGTGTGAGTCTGAAGCCATCTGTGACACTGAAAAACTACATGGTGAGAAAACGCCTATTAATGGGAAGACATACCACAGAATCGCATCAAGGTGACATCACTTTTTTTCCTCAATGGTTATTTTAAATTTGCATACTGAAATGCAGATTTCATTTTGAAATCAGAGTGGGAAGCAAATTTTGGCAAGGATTCCAACACATGTGAACATACCTTTAGATCAGGGCTGTGGAGTGGGTGTCCATGTTGGTGGAGTCTGAGTCCCAACCTCCCTAGTCTTGCCCTGGCTTACCCTGCCTAAGCAGAGCACCCAGCCAGAAAAGAGCGACCCCACACTCGAACATCCTCTTGAGCTATTCCTAGATAAACAGATGCCAAACAAATGAATGACAAAACAAACAACCAACAGGGAACTGACACAACAGAAAACAATTAAAGCAAAGTCAGTCAAGCCGAGGTCACACGAGGAGGACATGCAGTACCGAAGGAGAAGAAAAGAGAGTTACCAGATATACACGCCAAGTTCCTGAGCCAAATAAATCCAAATAACAAAGAGCATAAACCAAATAGGATACCGAAGCAATCATAAGCAGAGACTGACAGAAAGGAAGAGGTTTAAATCCCCCGCCCCAGCCAGGGATTGGCCCGGGTGCTTAACCTCTTCAGCACCATGCAAAACCCTGGCTAAGGCTGCATAAGACAGCTCTTAAAGGGGCAGTAGCGCAGTCCTAACAGTACCCCCTCTTTTACAAGGGGCCACTTGACCCTTAGTTCTAGGACCGAGGTTCAGAGGGAATATGTTTTGAAACCCCCTCACAAAACGGTCAGCATGGACTGAGGAGGTAGTCACCCATGTCTGCTTTTATGGTCAATATGCTTTCCAGTGTACCAGGTGTTGAAGAGCATAACTGACTTCGGGAATCACATTTCGCCCTACTTCAAATTCTAGATCCCCTGGAGGCGGAGGTTCTTTTTGAGGATCGATCGGAGGTATGTATTTTTTGAGCAGAGACTTGTGGAACACATTATGGATCCAAAAAGTTGGTGATAGGCGAAGGCGAAAAGTGACTGGATTAATAACCTGTAAAACTGAGTAAGGACCAATAAATTTTGAAGCCAATTTATGACAGGGAACCTTTAATTTCACATTCTTGGTAGTCTATGCAGGGCCTAAGACCTCCATCCTTCTTCTTGACAAAGAAGAAACCAACCCCTTCAAGGGATGTAGAGGAGCGTATATGACCCTTGCGGAGACTATCCTTGACATAATCCTTCATAGCCTCTCTTTGGTGTAGAAAGATTATATATCCGACCCCTAGCACAGTCATAGGGCCTATGCGGAGGAAGTAATTCACAGCCTGACTCAGAGAATACTTCAGAAAAGTCTTGAATAAACTCAGGTATACACGGGTCACTGGGGGAAACAGAGGACAGTGAAAGTGTTAAACAATGTCTATGACACCTAGGACTCCATTTCACAATGTCAGGTTTCTCCCAATCAATTACAGGGTTGTGAGCCTGTAACCATGGTGAACCCAAAACTATATTGGCAGATAGGTTATCTAATACAAAAAAGGAAATAAACTTGAAATGCAAAGAACCTACTTTTAAATTAACCAGAGGCGTGTGGAACTTAATGCCCATTGACAGAGAGGTGTGCTATCTATAGCAACCACATTAACTGGGGTCAAAAGAGGCAGCAACTGGATACCCAATGCACCACCAAACCGCAGTCAAGAAACAAATTATCAGAAAATTTGTTGTTGTTATACACAATATACGCAGGCAATATTACTTTTTGAAACATACTGGGAAATACCTGACCGCCTAGGTGACCTTCCGGAGAATCACCAAGGCACTGGATTTTTCCAAAATTGGACACCTAGGGCAGTTCTGGATATAGTGACCCGCTGCTCCGTAGTAGAAACAAAGTCCCTTGCTCTTTCTGAAGATTTTGTGGTCTCTAGGAGACATGGTTGATCCCAGCTGCTTAGGTTCTTGATATATATCCAACACCTCATCAGATGTGGAGACAAGAAAAGGCATCTCAAGATGATCCCTTTGGCACTCACGCAAGCGGCAATCAAGTCGTATAAACTCTTCCAGGTTTTTTGGTTGCGGATAACTAATCACTAGATCTTTGAGTGTCTCAGACAGTCCTTGCTGAAAATGACACTGAAGTGCTGGTTCATACAACAGTGAGGACAATGACCAGCGGCCAAACTTGGTGCAGTAGGCTTTCACTGGTCACTGCACCTGACAGAGAGACAAAAGTTTAGTTTCCGCTACAGACCTGACATCTGGTTCCTCATACAAAATTCCCAAAGCCTGAAAAAATGAGTCAACGGACAATAGTTCAGGAGAGCCAAGGCTCAAGGAGAAAGCCCAGGCTTGAGACGTTCCCTGTAGCAGGGAAATGACTCGGATAAATGGGGCCTAAGCCGAAAATACAACTAACAACTTGCCCGGAAGGTAACAAAAGTACTTCGGTCACCAGAAAAACGGTCTGACAGGTTGAGCTTAGGCTTAGATGGGTACATATAAACATGGTCTCCAGCAGCTGGACTCTCTGTGCAAGACTTTGAACTAATTGCACCAAATCATGCATCTGGTCTACCAGTGCCTTCAATACTTCCATAGTCAGGAGGACATTGGGGTTCAGGGAATAAATGTGGGCTTGTGATTTTGTAAGGGACCCCGTAGTCTCGCCCTGGCTTACCCTACCTAAGGACAACCCCGCACTCGAACCTTCTCCTGAGCTATTCCTAGCTAAAGAGATCCCAAACAGATGGATGACAAAAAAACATCAACAGGGAACAATGAAAGCAAAGTCAGACAGGCTAAGGTCACACCAGGAGGACATGCACTACCGAAGGATAAGATCAGAGCGTTACCAGATATACATGCCATGTTCCAGGATATGGGAGCAATCACAAGCAGAGACTGACAGAAAGTAAGAGGTTTAAATTCCCCAGGGATTTGCCTAAGTGCTTAACCCATAAAGGACCATGCAGGACCCTGGCTGAGGCTGCAAGCAGAAAGCCCTTAAAGGGGCAGCAGCGCAGTCCTAACAGATATATAATAAATTTGGCACAATTAATTCAATGCAGTATGGGCTGAATATTTTTTCACTGGGAAGGAATGTCTGCACTTATCTCAGAACCAAGGCTGTGGAGTCTGAGTCAGTGTCCATTTTGGTGGAGTCACAGTTAGGGAAGTTGAGGAGACGGAGGTTTGTCTTACCAACTCCGCAGCACTGGTTTAGATCCCTCAAAAAAGTGGAAAATTCTGTCACTTCTTCATAAGCATAATCCAGTTTATGGACAATTTGGACAGGATTGTGATTGATATATCTAAAATTCTTCACTTTTCCATCATCCTCCCCATCTTCTCAACGCATACTCTCCATCCTGCTGCTTTCTGCATGGCTGCAGTGCTCAATGTGCCCCAATATACTGTAGTGCTTTTTTGCACTAGTGTCAGTACATTGATGCATGTGTGCACAGTCACTAGTGTTCAGTCAGTACTGCGGAAAAAAACTTATTAGCCATTAGGGGTGTTTTTTTTAGCTGTCATTAGTTATCGTTAGTGATCTGCTTGGCATCCACTGATGGGTTGATCTTATTTGAAAAAGATTATGCTTACATGTTCTATCTTTTCCATCTGGTAAAATCCCTTCTGAGGCCAGCTTGTAGCCTGCTATGAGCTGGCCTTAAAGAATGGGAAGATGACAGTTCTTCCTGTTTGTTTGTGTGGAAGTTCTGAATATCGCTGAGTGTGTTTGCTTGGGTATATTCAGAACTCCCATAGGTATTAATGGGGGAGAACGGCCTTCTAGCCGTTCTGAGGCCGGCTCATAGCAAACTACCAGCTGACCTCAGAAAGGATTTTACCAAATGGCAAAACCTTTAACTACTGATTTTCCTACAGTGTAATACATTGAGAATTTCCTTTGAATTTTTAATTATCGCTTTGTTCATGTAATGGGGATGCAGTTGTGAATGCTTTAAGACAAAGCCAGATGAATTTGAACCCAGAGCTAGATGGGACGTTAATCCGTGTTCCAGTCCCTCCGTGAGTAAATGTTATATTTTAATAGGCAGTTTACAAACTGCATTTGATGATTTGCAATGATTCCATAGCGTCTAGTGGAGGGCACACTGTAGGGAAAAGGGAAAAACCCTTTTTCTGTGTAAGTGCCCCCTTTCCAAAACCCTTCCCTTGCTTTTAAGTTAAAACCCATACAAAAAACCATACCAAAAAGGGTTTGAAATTTTTAAAGTACCTTTATTCAGGAGACAAAAAACTGTAAAATTTACTAAAATGTGGGAATAAATTAAGTACAGCAAAAAAGGCATAGATTAGGTCTCCAATATAAGAAATACATTATTATAATAACATAATTGTAACGGAGGAGTGGATCCGCTGGGCCCCCCCCCCCCCAAAACGAAAATGCAACCCACGAAAGGGAAACGGAATCTAAGCCCCCCCCGGTTTTCACCAGACCCCCGCCGCAAAGGGGATGGACTTGCGCGGCTGGGGGTACCGGGTCTTTCCCCCCCTGCGTGACTTGCTTGCATGGCACCGGGTACAGCTGGTACAGAAATAATCCGGAGGGTAGCGGTGCAGCGGGTCGGGGCAGACGGCAGGGGTTTCGTAGTCCGAGCGGGCAGACGGTCGGGGCAGCAAACGGCAAGATAAAAAAACGGAGAAGGGGGACTGGAACGGGTAACAAGACAAAACCCAAAAAACTTCAAAAGCACCAAGAACCCCCAAACAGACCGGCTAGGAAGTGTTGGGGCGCATCCCTTTAAATAAACCACGCCCGACAATGGCCAATTATCGGGCGCGGCCCCTTTAAAAAATTTAGAGAAGTCGGCGGCGGCCCCCTAAGAGGGGCCACGCCCAACGGGGGCCGGGAGCGGCGTTCACAGGAGTGCGGACGGGAAAGGGCGGGGCGCCGGGCCCGGGGACAGCGGGGGAAGGCGCGGGCGCTGCCGCGCCGGACCCCTTGACAGGGTACGGTCGCGGGGGGGCAGCGGAGTCCGCGACCCCCGGACGTACCCCCCCCCCCCAAAAAATTCTCCCCCCTCTTCTTTTGAAACCTAAGAGGAGGTCAGGCAAAGGGTTTGGGCCCTGGGTTTCCCCCCCCGCCCCGCCCTCGGCCCGAACCCCTTTCCCCATCAATGAGGAAGAACCGCTTCCCCCTCACTGTCTTCAGTCCCCCCTCCTTGACCCAAAATGTTGTCAGAGTTGGCCACAGGAGAAGGGAGCACCCCCCCGGAAGAACGTTTCAGTACCACCGGTTGGGAGAGATACATGGAAGGAGTTCCCGGGATGCGCGGGGTAGGAGGCAAGCGGAGTTGTAGGCACCGATTAAGTCGTTGCAGTACCTCAAACAGCCCCACGTTTTTGGGGCCTAATTTATAAGAAGGAACCTTAAAGCGAATAATTTGTGGCCAACCAACCCAATCGCCCCCCCTCAAATAGGGGCGGGGGCCTACGGTACCTGTCACCCTATTTTGGTGCGAGCAGAACCCGAGCGGGGGCCCGTCGCGTGAGCTGCCAGAGAGCCTTGATGTCCCTTACTTGGGCACCCACACCCGGGGACAGACACAGGGGGCCCAGGGGGGGGGGCGGGGATGTAACCCAAACACGAAAAAAAAGGGGGGGCCCCCCACGAACCCAATTTTAAAGAGTTAAAGAAAACTCTCCCCGGGGAGAAGATCAGACCAGTTTCTTGACGGGGCACAAAAAAATGCCTCAGGAGGTGCCCAAAACCTGTTAACCCTCTAAACCTGCCCTTTGGGCTGGGGGGGGTTGCGGAAAAAAAGCCCCAATGGACCTGAAATTTGACCACACAAAGCCCCCAAAATTTAGAAATAAATTGGGACTCCCCTATCGAGAAATATGTAAAGGAGACCGGCAGACGGGAAAACGTGATGAAAAAATTTTGGGGCCCATTTTTGGGGGGGCAGTGGAACCCGGGAGGGGGATAAAGTGGGTTTTTTTGGAAAAAAAAGGTCGGTTTACAACCCAGATGACCGTTTTTTCCAGATGGGCCCGGGGGAGAAATAGTAATGAAGTCCAGGGTCCAGGGTTTTTCCGGCACCGGGAGGGGCGAAAAAGGCCCGCGGGGCTTGAGGCGAGGAACCTTTTTAGGGGCACAGAGGTGAGGCTAGAACAAAGTCCCTAGTCCTGAGCAAGAGGGGCCACCAGTAATATGGGGAGACCAATTAAAGGCCTATGGCCCCCCACCCGTATGAAAAGGATGCCCCCACTTCGTATTCTGGGCGCAAGGCATCGCCCATACTCTTCCCCGGGGGGGTGGTGCTGGAGGTCCACGGGGAAAGCCGTGCGAGCCTCCGGGGGGACAATGTGCTGGGGAGGGGCTAAAGACCCACCGTATCCGAGGAACGAGAAAAAGCATCAGCTCTGGGGTTTTTTCTCGGCCCCGAAAATGTAAGGGGAAGTCAAAACGGGCAAAGAATAAGCCCACCGGGCTTGCGGGGGTTCAGGGCGTTTAGCCGACTGAAGGTACAGAAGGTTCTTATGGCTGTGAAATGCAAGGGGGTGGTGAGCCCCCCCCCACAGTGACGCCATTTTTTCTAGAGCCACTTTAGGCCCGAAATTTCCACAACACCAAGGATGTTTTTCCCCGGCAGGAGAGAATGTTTTGGAGAAAAACCACGGGTACGTATTTTTACCGCGGAGGAAACTCGCGGGGAGGACAGCACCACGCCGACCGAAGAACACCCACTTCCAAAAAAAAACGACAGTTGGCTGGGCAGATGGGACCGGCCGAAGCAAATCCGATTTGAGCCGGTTGAAGCTTTTTTGGGCTTCTGGGGCCAGGATTTGGGATTGGCATTTTCCTAGTCAGGGCCCCCAAGGGAGCCAAGGAGAGAATTGGGGGATAAATGCCTATAAAATTAGCAAATCCCAAAAAACGTTGAAGGGCCCCAAAGGCCAGGGTTTGGGCCCTGCAGCACCGGGGGAGAGTTTTGGGGGGACCTCCGAGCCCCTTATCTGAGACGGTACCCTAAAGAAGGTAAGGGCTTTTAAAAAAAGGCACTTTTCAGGTTTGGCAAAGGGGTTTAGTGCGGGAGTCGCCTGAGGCCTGGGGGACATGGTGGCGATATCTCGAGATCAGGGGAGAAGAGAAAAATATCGCCAAAGGTAGCGATTACACAGAATGAGTAGGTCCCGAAAGATCTCTTTAACAAATTCTGAAATACTGCCGGGGGTTTGAAAGGAAACCCCGAAAGCATAACCAAATACCCAAAAGGCCATTCCCTTAAAAAATCCCGGGTTTTCCTTTCATCCCTCCCCAAAGGGATTAAATTGGGGCCCCGGAATCCCGTTTGAAATTTTTTCGCCCCAGAGGCGGTCAAAGAGTTCGGAGATCAAGGGAAGGGGTAAGGGTTTTTTTTAGGGAAATTTTTTTTCAAGCCCCGATAGTCGATGCGGGCCGGGAGGGACCCTCTTTTTTTTCTCCCCGAAGAAGAAGCCCCGGGTCCAGCCGGAGAGGAGGACTTTTTTGGATGAATCCTTTGCGGGGGGTTCTCCTTGATTATTTTTAGAATCCCCTTTTGTTTCCGGGGGGAGAAGGGTAAACCCGCCTCTGGGGGGGTCCAGGTTGGGGGCAATGGACAATCATGGCCCGGGGGGAGAAGCGTTTCAGCCCGACTCCCAAAAAAACACGGGAAAATCCCAGATGGCGAAGGTAACCCGGAGGAGGGCTTGGCAGACTTCCGGGGGGTGACTTGAGGAGCGAGTGCGGCTTAGAAAAGGCAACAGGGGAAACGCGGGGAACCCCCCAAAGCAGACTTCACCCGTGCCCAATCCAAAGTCGGGGTAGGTCCTGTAGCCAAGAAGGCCCAAAAGGATCTCGAGGAGACGAGGCAACAAGAAGTTTCAACGTCTCCCTTTTGAAAGGCCCCAATTTTCAAAAGAGGGGGGCCGACGGAAGGATCACGTCCAAAGGGATTGCCACTGACCGGGGGACAACATAGGTTTCTCAAAGGAGTCCAGGAAGATGAAACCTGGTCCAAGTTCGTGGGGTTATAAGTTTTCCTGCGATCCGAATCAATAAAGGCGGTGGCCAAAAAGGGGTTTTTCCCCAAAGCACCAAATAAGGGGATGGCAGACGGGGGAAAGGCCTTCTGATACCTTTGGGTTGCCTCTCCACGAGCCCATGCGGAAAATTTCCCGGCGCACCGGACAGCCCCAATAAAGGGCCCGAACCCCAAAAAAAAACAGAGCGCTTAAACACGCTGAAAAAGTTTCCTCCGGGGCTTTTGGGCCTCTCGACCTGATAAGTTCCTCTTCAGGGCCGGTTTTAGGGGGAAGGGGTGACGCGGAACTGGGAGCCAAGCGGGGGGAAAAGGCGTGGAAGAACGGTTTTCTGTTGTAGGGGGAGCCTTGTTGCCTTTCGGCGAAGCAATTCCACTCGGGGGGCCAAATGATTAGGTCATCCAAGGACGGTAATCCCGAGCGGGACCCCCATTCCCCGGGTTCCGTCCCCCCCTTGATTCCAATCCAGCTCCGAAGCGAGATGCGAAAAGCCCGAATAAGACCGAAGTGGTGTGCCCTGACGTAGCCGGAGCAGGCTGGGAAGCCCAAGAAGTACGGCCGGTTCCTCGAAGAGGTGCGGGAAAACCCCAGGAAATTTGGAGGTGCCCGTCAGGGATCCCCTCGATCCCCTAGGGGGTTCCCAAGCCAAGGCCCCTCCAGACAAGAGGCGTTTTTGAAGGCCACCTTTGGGTCGCTCTGTAGGGAAATTGGTGCCCCCCCTCATTTCGGATGGGGTGGCACGGGATGAACCCCGGGGACTTCTTGGATCCGGAGCAAAGGATAGGTACAGGGGAGCAGCCGGGGGGAGGCAGCAGTCGCCAGGTTCTGCATCATGGCCCTTAGTGGTCGTACGTTGACTCGCTGGGCGACAGCTGTAGTGATGTCCCCAGATCAGGGAGAGGGACCCTGGCGGAATCCATCAAGTCCGTTCTGTAAGGGGATGGGCCGCTGGGCCAACGCAAGCGAGATAGCTAACCACCCAGGGAAAGGAATCTAATAGCCCCCGGGTTTTTACCAGACCCCGCCGCAAAACGGTGGATTGCTGCGGCGTGAGGGTACCCGGGCGTTACCCCTGACGTGAAATTCTTGCGATGGCAGCGGGGTACAGCGTGGTACAAAACGTAATCCGGAGGGGTAGTCGGGGGCAGGAAGGAAGGGGGGGGAGGGCAGAGGGGTTTGTACAGAGACAGGCAGACGGCAGGGCAGGCGGGAAACAGGCAAAAGGGCAGAAAACGTGAGCGCGGGGCGGTAAACCCGGAATCAAAATAAACTCCAAAACTCTCAAACGCCCAAAACAACCCCAAGACTGGCAAAGTGTTGGGGGGGATACCCTTAAAAAGAACCAGCACCCGACAATGGGGCCAATTACGGGGCGCTGGCCCTTTAAAATTTAGGGAAATCGGCGCCGCCCTAGACACGGCCCCGCACGGGGCCCCTGGCGGCGTTCACGGAGCGCGGAAGAAAGGGACGGAACGGGACAGCAGGAGGGAAAGGGCGCGGGCAGGGGCCCGCGCCGGATCCCCCCGTGAGCAGGGTGACCCCGGTCGCGGGGGGGAGCGGGGCCCGCACCCCCCGTGACATAATTAAAACTAAAGCCATTTCATGTGTTTAATGATTATAAGTGAACAGTCAATTTTTAAAAGCATAAATAATGACAGTACAGAAAAAAAACATTTCTTTTATCCCTCAACATACAATATTAAAGGGGTTTTTCTCACTACAATGAAAGGGGCATTAAAAATGAAGATTTTTTTTTAAATACTTTGGCAACAATTTTACTTTATCATTGATAATGATATTTATGTGAAAAAGTGCACACAGACTTTATTACACACGGTGGATTAATTTTTATCATCATCTTTATTTCGGACAACATTTGGGTCATTTAGGAACCTCACTGAACTTATGGGGGTGAGTTTCTGCACTGAAAGTAAAGGGCCCAAAAATTTTGCTCGCCCCCAATTTCATTTTTTGGTTGTTTTTTTTTTTTTTTTTAAAGTTTTAAAAAATCCAAAAATTTCGTTCCACTTACAAATTTTGGTCCCACTTGTTGTTGTTCTTCAACAAAAAATTTAACTTTTATATCTTTTTAAAGCCTGAAATGTGGCAAAAGGTTGAAAAGTTCAAGGGGGCCAAACTTTGGAAAGGGCGCCAATATTAATATATTAATGTTTTATTTTTTTGGGGTTGTGTGTGTTTATATTATTTAATTTATAGGGGGTTTTTTTTTTAAATATAAATATATATAATAAATAAATAATATATATATATAATTTTTTAGTTTTTTATTTTTTTTGGTATTTTTTAATATACCGTAACTTGATGTTTGCTTTTTCCCCCTACATATTTTTCCCCCGGGGTAATCGAGAGCACAGGGAAAAATTTGACAAAACGGGCTTAAAAAACTGACAAACAAAGCAAAGGATACTTACAAAAGATCCGTACTGGGGCTTTTAAAGATGAAAAAATTCAAGGCTACAGTTTCAAAAGAACAATTTTTTTGATAGAAAAGCGGGTAAAACAACAATATTTGTCGGTTATTTCTTACACTAAAAGTAACATTCTGTTTTATTTAGGTTAATATTTTTTTATAGACATTAGGTTGGTTCTGATTCAGCGCTCAAACGCACTAGAGGAAAAGAAAAAACATTGACATTTTTGCGCCTACTGTTCCCACTAGAGGGGGGGTCAATTTTACTAAAACCTAAATTTCCAAAAATATATTTTCAGAGCTTCAAGGGGGGGGGGGTTTGCACAACACCCCATTTAACCCTTTAATATATTTTGGGAAGGGATTTTGGGGCTTTGTATAAAACTGAACTCCAACCACTATAAAGATGTAGTAAGAATTTAAGCAGCACAATATTTTTGGCCCTAAAAAAAAAAAATGGGAAACTACTTTAAAAATTTTGATAATTTTAATTAGAGTATTTTCCTTGGTTAAAAAGGGGCCGTACCTGGCATTTTGCCCCCTGCTGCTGTAATATTTTTTGATTATTTTTACTCTGAATTTCTTTTTTGCTATAGACCCACAATGGCAATGATTTTTATCAAGAAATGGACAAGCAACTAACATCAAAGACAAAGGAGCTTTTGGAGTAAGATTTCTCTGTGCAGGAGAGCTTCAGTGAATTGGAAAGACATGAACCAGTTACACATTTTGGTCTTTGTGCCATGATGGTACATGATATATTTACCATGCTGTATCATGGAGAGGGGTTTTCCAATGTATGATATAAAATAACAATGGAGGCTGTGGAGTAATAACGGGAAAAAAGATCACAGTTTTCATTTATTTGGAGATTCATGACTGTGAATAAAATAAATGGACTGTCATTTCAGATGAAAAAACCTACATTCTGTGATTTCAGTTACTGTACAATATTTTGTTTATGCTCAATATTAATTAAAAAAAACTTGTCTAACAAAATACCTAGTACTTGTTATTACTGGACCTTCACTCTAATCAAGACTTTATTGTACCTTCAAAGAAGTGACCATGAGAAGTAGAGGGACTTCTGTTCAGCAACAATTCAGAATACCTGGGGTGTAAG
>JAODAL010045968.1:0-31411 GCA_025379985.1 Phyllomedusa bahiana | reverse complement strand
GGGAGTGAAACAGAGTGCTTTTTTTCTGTCCGCCATCATTTATATCTCACCTTTTTGTATTATTAGGGCCCTTTCAGATTCTAAAAATCCACTCAATCCTGATAGTGTTATATTGGGATTGAAATACAGACCGCTTTTTTGTCCGCCATTATTTAAATTTCTCCTGCTGTATTATTAGTGAATTTTAAATTCAAGTAATCCACTCAGTCCTGTGTTACTGTTGTATTGGGATTGAAATACAGAACGCTTTTGTGTCCGCCATTATTTAAAATTCTAGAATGTACAAGAAACCAGCTCACCGATATGATGGATGCACAGACTTGTGGAGGCAATACACGAATTTAATAAGAAGAGAAGATAACGTCCAGCTTCCAAAAAGTGCAGGAGAAGATAAAACACAGGTTGCTAACACCAGCTGACGCTTTTCAGGCCTCGCGGGCCCTTAGTCATAGCATAAAACATACAAACATTGGGCAATTTAAAAAGGATTGCATTGACCAATCAGGTCACACAATGCAGTCACATGACAATTTAAACGAAACAGAGACTTACCATGCACATTCTACAAGTCAGCTCACCTGATTATGTCTTGTTGGGGGAATGCCCGGACGGGCCGGAGTTAGCCACACAAACTTTATCCAAGTATAGAGAGAAAGTCCAGCGTAAACCTCCGTAACTGATTAAAACGTTCCACAATCTTTATTTCATCAAAGTTTAAAAGACATGTTCCATAAAGAATCCCATGAGGGTCGACGTGTTTCGGAGAATGCTCTCCTTATTCATGACCTACTCAAACAGTGCGATCAACACCACTTAAATATTCACATAATTATCACGTTATCTAGTCTTATGATTTTCAAAATAATATCATGCAAACATATAAAAACACAATTTTGGAATTAAAAACCTAAGAACTCAATAGTAACATTAATAATGGCACATTACATCGTGTCTTTTATTCATACCTTCAGGATATCTAGTGCCCAGCCTGTATAGCCACCAGGTTTCCCTTGCAAGCAATTTTTTTCCTATGGTCACCGCCTCTAACAGGCTTGCTAACCCTTTCAATGCCTTGAACTTAAAATTTTCTAGTACTACCTGCATGAACCTCAATGAAATGTTTGGTAGCCATAGAAATTCCTGTGCTTAAAGATTTTTGTGTGTCTGACAAATGTCTGCGAATGCGTACTTTTAATGCTGTTGTAGTACATCCTACATACTGTATCTTGAATTCGCTACATGTAATGAGATACATCACAAATCGTGTGTTGCAATTTATATATGAGGTCATCTGAAAAGATTCTTTTTTAGCATAGGAATAAAATTCCCTTGAACAATCAATATATGCACACGTAGTGCATTGTAGATGACCAAATCGATTCGTGCCCTTTGTTGATAGCCAATGTGTGTTGGCAATATTGATATCTAATGAAAAATAACTTGGTGATAAGATAGATCCAAGAGTTTTACCTCTTCGGGATGCAAAGCTTACATTTTCTGTCACTATTTTCCTCATATTTTCCTGTGTGGTAAGCAACGGTAGATATTTTCTAACAATACCACATATTTTATTGTACTGTGGGCTAAACGTTGTGGTAAAGGTAACCATATCTTTTTTCTTCGTATCATTGTTGCTTTTTATTTCGATCCATATCCATTAGCAAGTCAGATCTATCTAACTTAGTCACACGTTTAATAGATTTATTCAGCAACCATGGTGGATATCCCCTTTGTTCTAACCTAGTGCAAATCTCTTGTTGTGAATCAGGGATGTGTTCTATTATCGAGAAATTTCTCTTATTTCTACTAAGTTCACCATACGGTATACTTTCGATGACATGTCGCGGATGACTCGATTTTGCATGGAGAATAGAATTTCTAGCTGTACATTTTCTATAGGGTAGAACATCAATTTTCTCCTGATTACCCACTAATTTGACATCCAAAAAATTAACAGTATTTTGTTGCCATTCCAGAGTAAATTTTAAATTCATGTTATTGGAATTGATGTACTCCTTGAACAAAATGGCTTGACTCTGTGAACCTCCCCACACCAGGAGCAGGTCGTCTATGTAACGACCATAACACCTGATGTGAGGAGAAAAGGAGCAAATATCATTAAAGAAGTATTTTTACTCCCACGCGGACATAAAAATGTTTGCGAGGGAAGGGGAAAATTTAGCCCCATGGAGGCTCCACATGATTGAAGAAAAAAATTTTTTGTCATAAGAAAAATAAAAGTGTCTGAATAGGAACCAAAATGAACTAGGTGTAGCCTAAGATACTACACTGCCAGATGATGGGGTATAGATGGATACAATGCAATCACATCACATGAGACCCACGAATATGACTCGCTCCACTCTATTTGTGATATCATCGCTACCAAGTTTTTTGTATCTTTTATAAACCAAGATAGGTGTCTAACAAATGGTTGTAAAATGGAGTCTATCCAAAAACCTAGAGGTTCCCTAATAAGCCGATTCCTGCCACAATAGGGCGCAAGGGTGGAGGAAAACACCCCTTGTGCACTTTCGGAAAGGAGTGAAAGATTGGAGTAACTGGATGTTTTACAAATAATTTATCAGCCAACTGTGTTGTAATAGCTCCCGTAGTTACTCCCTCGTCTAGTATATGTTTTAGTTTTTGTTGAAAAATACTCGACTGGTCCTAACTCAGAGGTTTATAAGTGTCGATATCTCCCAAGATTTCTAGATTCAATTTTTTATATAAACCACTATTAATGAGCACTATTGCACCTCCCTTATCTGCTGGTCTCACTAGGAGATCAGAATTATTTTGTAAGTCTGAAATAGCTTTAAATTCCCTTCTAGTTAAATTCTTTTTATTTTCATTATTTAGACACTTTTTCTGTAATGTCAGTAAATCCCTTTCTACTAACTCCTGGAAGGTATCTAAACCTGCAGGTCTAGATAAAATGGGATAAAATTCCCTATTTTTCACACTTAAATCAGGACACGACATTGATTCCAATCTAATACTTTCACTATTTAAAGCTCGCAAGTTAGTCAAACATATATTTTCCTGAAAAGACATACTGCCAGAGTTGGTTAAATCCCTTTCAGTAATGCCAAAATCATTATGTTTATTATCAATGCTCTCGGTGACAGGTTGGGAATCCAATGCATTTGAAAAATGATTCTTTAAAGTTAGAGTCCTTGCAAAATAATTTACTTCCAAAATAGTCCTATATAGGTCGAAATTCCTCGTTGGTACAAATCCCAAACCCTTGGACAAAACTGATAGTTGAGTTTCAGATATGATATAACTTGATAAATTGATGACAGGACTGTAATATCTGCGATATCGGATTTGGCTTGTCTTTTTCATGTTTTCTTCTTCCTCTCCTCCCCCGTTTTTTGTTGATTTCTGGGTAGTATTATGTTTGGATTTACTTCTTCTGTTCATACTCATAGAAGATTCCAAGCTTGACGCATCCGTAGTTTCATCCGACGTGGCTTGAGCCACTGTATCATCCGAGTGAGACTGATCTTGTGCAGACTGTTGTTTCAGGATGGATTTTAAGCCTCTAGTTTGTGATCTCCGCGTACATATGTTATCTTTTTCATAATCCATCGTATCTCTTTGAAACTTTTTACTTTTGTAAGAAACAATATTATCCTCTAGTTTCTTTATGTTAATCAACATTTTTTTCATATAGTTCCTTATATGAGGACAAATTTTCTTTTGGACGTAAGGATTCTTTCAATTGCTTAATTTCCACATTGATAGCAGATCTGATTTCTTCCTCATGATCTATTAATAATTTCATTCATTTCAATGAACACTCGCTTAAAGTTAGATTCCATTTGTCCGTGAAATTTTTGTCAGACATATTTGTAGTAGATTTTCTGATTCAAAGGCTTCTTGGGATCATCTGTTTTTCAACATAGGACTCCAAGGTAGTCTGATCCCACCATAATCTCATTTCCTTGGACATTAGGCATTTAAGTTTTAGCATGTTATATTTGAGATCATCATCTCCATTCACATTTTGCGTTTCTGATCTAGAGAAAATATGAGCTGCCCTTTGGCGTTTTGCAGGCAAGGTTTCCATAGAGTCAGTTGGATTCTCCATAACGTTACTTAAGATTGTGGAACTAGTTTACATAGGTATAACAGATTATTTAATCTAATATTTTGTCACAGCCCAGTAATATAATGTGAAAGTATAGGTATATATACTTGTGGGAGCACGACCGCCTTCCGTATTTGTGAGATCAACATGTACATTCTAAAAGTCAGCTCACCTGATTATGTCTTGTCGGGGGAACATCCAGACGGACCGGAGTTAGACACACAAACATTATCCAAGTAAAGAGAGAAAATCCAGCGTAAACCTCCATAACTGATTAAAACGTTCTACAATTTTTATTCCATCAAAGTTTAAAAGACATGTTCCATAAAGAATTCCATGAGGGTCGACGCGTTTCGAGAATGCTCTCCTTATTCATGACCTACTCAAACAGTGTGATCAACACCACTTAAATATTCACATACTGATCACGTGATCTAGTCACATGATTTTCAAAATAATATCATGCAAACATATAAAAACACAATTTTGGGCGTAGAAGTGGCAGATGAGGTTTAACACTGATAAATGCAAGGTTATGCACATGGGGAGGAAAAATCCATTACATGATTACATGTTAAATGGAAAAATGCTGGGTAAAAGTGACATGGAGAAGGACTTGGGAATCCTGGTGGACATTAAACTTAACTGTAGCAGCCAGTGTCAAGCAGCAGCTGCCAAGGCTAATAGGATCATGGGTTGTATTAAAAGGGGCATAGATGCACATGATGGGAACATTATTCTCCCACTGGTTAGACCACACATGGAATATTGTGTACAGTTTTGGGCACCAGTGCACAGAAAAGACATTGTAGAGCTTGGACAGGTACAGAGGCGGGCAACAAAAATAATAAAAGGACTGGGTGGACTACAATATCCAGAAGATTAGCAAGGTTAGGGTTTATTTAGTTTGAAAAAGACGGTTTCAGGGGGACATATTAAATATGTTTAAAATTTTTAAAAGCCAAATATAGGATCTCGCTAAAGTTTTTATTTATAAAAGGACTGTATCTAGAAAAAGGGGGGCACCCTCTACGGTTGGGAAAGAAAGTTTCTACAAAAAATAGAAAGGGATTCTTTCTGTTAGAGAAAGTGGCTGTGGAATCTCTGCCAGGGGAAAATTTTGTCATGGTAAATTTTACAAATAGAGTTCAAAAAGGGCTTGGATCATTTCTGGAAGTGATATATAACAATTTATTGGATAGGATTCTGAAGAAGGGTCTGGATAAATTTCTAGATTTTAAAATAACAAGTTATAGTACTAGTTTCTGAAAAAGGGGGCTGGTACATGTCGATTAACATAAAAAGTTTAGGACTGGATTCTGGAGAAGGGTTGGATAATTTTTATGAAATAAAAAGTTATTGACCGGGATTCTGGAGAGGGGTCTTGATCGGGATTTATTCTGATTGCCATTTGGGAGCCCGGAAAAATTTTTCCCTAGCATAGGGCAATTGGCTTCTACCCGGGGGGTTTTTGCCTTTCCCCTGGGTCAACACTTTAGCAAACCTTTATCAAAATGGGGTGAACTGGATGGATGGATGTCTTTTTTCGGCCTGAAAAACTATGAAACTTGGAAACAGAGACTTGCAATAAAACATATAACAATCAATAAATATTAATAATGTAATACCAAATCGGTGCGTTTGTTGAGACCATAAGGGTAATACGTTTTCAAAAGAAATATCCAAAATGCTTCAGGTGAGCGAAAGCTTTTGTTATTGATCCCCCAACATCCCATAATGGCATTGTTACCCCTTTCTATGCCTATAATGGAAAAGGGAATCAGTACTTACCACTATGCGGATTAGTGAGATGGCCATACCGCTGTCATGTCATATCTCATTATTATTCTTTTTCCATTGCAATTTTCACATATTTCGTTATCATCCATCTAGAATTTCTTTTTTGATTTTTTTCAGTAGGTGACGGTGGTGTCTGGAGGTTATCCTTACCGAATCTTTTCCGAAAAGTACATGCTGGACAATTCCATTTTACATGCAAGGTCCTGTCATTCCCATTTCATTACATTTAAATAGTTTCCCGTGGGAGAACTTATATGTCTAAGAAGAAATAATTCTGAGCATTCTTCTTTTGTTTCTGCAGCATTGGAGTTAAAGGATAGTTTAAAACAACGTTTTACCTCCTTTGCTCTCAAAGTGAGAGTTCGGAGACACCTTTTTGCTTCTGAAGGAGAGTTTGCAGCACAGCCAAACAGCAGTGTGGGTAAGGTTAAGCTGAGCCATTGTTTGAGCAAGTGAACGAGTCTTGCGAGTGTGTTTTTTCTTTTACGTTTGGTGAATTTGAGATTGAGTGGTTTAGATTTGGAAGTTTAGAAGGGGACAGTATTTGTATTACTTATTATTTATAATTTAGTCAATGTATCTTTTTGGTAAAATCCCCATGAGTTCCATGTTTGACAATGCTGTCCAGTGCACAACCTGTACAAAGTTGCCATCCTATGAGCAGCAGTTCGAGGGGCATACGCTGTGCAAGATGTGTGGACACTGCACATTATAGAAGCCCCGGGATCCTGGATCTAAATGGAGCAAGTGGCGACACTGAGGATCCATTGCCAACTTGGAGCAAGACGGCTGCCACTGAGCATCACTCGCAGGTGTAGATACTGGGGGGGTGGGTGCACTGGAGGGCAGGAACTTAAGGCAGCTAGATGGGTAACAGTAAGGAAAGAAGGGTAGAGGGAAGAGTGTCAGGGAGCTAGTCCTAAAACTGGTACACCCCAACAAATTTGCAAGATTGGCGGATGAGGGGATGTCGGTTCAGAAATTAGAATGGCTGCAGCAAGACACTACCCCATGTCTGCTCCAGTAAGATGGGGAATAGGAGTGAGGTAGGCTATGACAGGTGCTAGTAGTTGGGGACTCAATTATTAGGGGCACAGAACAGGGCAATTCTGCACAAAGACCGGGATCATCGAACAGTTGGTATTTACATGGGGCCCGGGTTCGACATAGCCGGGATAGGGCTGACAGATTGATGGGTGGGGGCTGGTGAGGAAATCCAGCTGTCATGGTCCAATTGGCACCAATGGCAAAGTTAGAGGTAGGTGGAATGTCCTTAAAAAACGATTTCAGGGGGACTTAGGCAAAGCTCAGGGAACTGGACCTCAAGGTAATATTTTCAGAATTATTACCGGTTCCACGAGCCACACCAGAGAGGCAGCGGGAGATTAGGAAATGAATAAGTGGCTCAAAAATTGGTTGTTGGAAAGAGGGTTTTTGGAGAACTGGGCTGACTCTATCTGGTGACAGGACTCTATGCTAGGGATGGGCTGCACCTAAATGGGGAGGGTGCAGCTGTTATTGGTGGACAATGGAACTGGAATTTGGAGAATATTTAAACTAGGGACTGGGGTGAGGGTAACTAACTATAGCATGCAAGATAGTGTAGATGAGAGCTGGGAATTAGGAATAAAACAGGGGGTGGGTTGAGGCCCCCCAGGGGGTGTAGCATTAGATAAAAAGCTCAGGAAGAAAGGAATAAAAACTGAAAAATCTATAAGTGCATGTGACCAATGCCTAGGCGTCTGACCAACAAATTTAATGAAACTAGAAGTATTAAAATTGCTGACAGGAAATTGACATAGTGGGGATAACTGAGACATGGCTGACGAGAGCTACGGACTGGGGCGGTTAACTTGCAGGTTACAGTCTATTTAGAAAGGAATCGAAAGGACTGAAAGGGGGAGGTGTCTGTCTCTATGTATAATCTGTCTGAAGCCAACACTGCGGGAGATATACAGGTACAGGTAATGAAAACATGTGGGAATCATTATGGGTAAATATACATGGGGGTAAAACAATAACAATATATACTATTAGGGGTCTGCGATCGGCCACCAAATATACAGAACCCATGGAAGATGTACTCCTCAGGCAAAGTAGATGAGGAGGCTAATCAGAATGTGGTTATTTATATGGGGACTTTAAAATTCCAGAAATCAATGGGAATCTGAAGCTTGTAGTCTCATATACGGAAAACTGGCTTTTTGTCCAATAACTAATGATAATTACCTTTGCCAAAATGGTGCAGGGACGACTAGAGGAAGGCCCTCTAGACCTTTAATATTAACTAATAGCCTGACAGAGTAACAAAGGTTACAGGTTGAGGGGCACTAGGGAATAGATGACCATAATATAATAAATTTACGTTTATCCTTCAATAGAGTTTTTTGTTCAAGGAAGCCCACAATAAACCACTGAATTTTAGGAAGGGCTAATATTATTTGGCTTAGGGAGGCCTATACCGTATTGACTAGGACAACGTGTTTAAATATGGCAGAAACAAATAATAAATGGGATATTTTTTATAAACATCTAGGGCTGCCACTGTGAAGAGGTTCATACCTTATGGTAATTAAACAATTAGAAACAGGAAAAACCATTGTGGATCAACTGGGATGTAAAAAGAGGCAATTAAAAAACAAAAAGAAAGGTGTTTCACCTACTAAAACAGGAGGGCGTGAAGAGCAACTAAGAATGTATAGGGAAAAAAATAAAGTGTGTAAAATAAAGTGAAGGAAGCAAGTGGTGACGGAAAGGACATATTGTATAGAAAGTTTAAAAACTACCCCTCAAAATATTTTTTAACGATATAAATTAGTAAAAGATCTAAAACACAGAAAATGTTGGCCCTTTGAAAAAAATACTGGGGAGAGTCAGTAGAGGGCGATGAGAAAACAGCAAACGTAGTAACAATTTTTTCTCCACTGTTATTTACGAGGAGGATGACCTTCTGTTGAACAGAGAGATGTGGTAAAACTCCAAACTAATAGTTGCTTGTTAACCCAGGAAGAAGTGGAGCTCCGTCTTGTAAGATTAAAATAGACAATCCCAGGTCCGATGGCATCACCCACGTGTCCTAAGAGAGTTAAGTGATGTAATAGATAGGGCCCCTATTCTTAATATTCATGGACATGTCTAATAACGGGGTATGTCCCAAGGATGGGCGATAGCAAATGTAGTGCCAATATTCAAAAGGGGTCCAAAAAGTGATCCAGGAAACTATAGGCCAGTAGCATACCCTTGTTGTAGGTAAAATGTTTGGAAGGTTTTCTCCGAGTTGCTTCCTGGAGTATCTCTCTGAAAATATATGTATAACGCCGTTCCAGCTGGGTTCATGAAGGATCGGTCCTGTCGACTTATTCATCAGCTTCTAGAGGGAAGTCGTGCATAGACCCCCCCCCCTCCCCCCCCCCCCCACCAGGATCGGGGTGAGGCACTGGATGTCATATATCTAGATTTTTCTAAAGCATTTGATACGGTGCCACATAAAAGGTTGGTAAATAAAATGAGAATGCTTGGACTGGGGGAAAATGTGTGCAAGGTGGTAAGTAACTGGCTCACTGATAGAAAACAAAGGGTAGTAATTAACGGTACATACTCAGACTGGATCGCTGTTACTAGTGGGGTACCACAAGGGTCAGTATTGGGCCCTATCCTCTTTAACATTTTCATAATGATCTTACACAGGAATACACAGTAGAATATCATGATTTTGCAGACGATACTAAGCTCTGTAAAGTAATCAACACAATAGAGGATAATATGTTATTACAAAGGGATCTGGATAAGTTGGAAGCCTGGGCAGGGAAATGGCAGATGAGGTTTAACACTGATAAATGCAAGGTTATGCACATGGGGAAGAGAAATCCATTACATGATTACATGTTAAATGGAAAACACTGGGTAAAAGTGACATGGAGAAGGACTTGGGAATCCTGGTGGACAGTAAACTTAATTGTAGCAGCCAGTGTCAGACAGCAGCAGCCAAAGCAAATAGGAATCATGGGGTGCATTAAAAGGGGCATAGATGCACATGATGAAACATTATTCTCCCATTATACAAGTCACTGGTTAGACCACACATGGAATATTGTGTACAGTTTTGGGCACCAGTGCACAGGAAAGACATTGTAGAGCTTGAACAGGTACAAAGGAGGGCAACAAAAATAATAAAAGGACTGGGTGGACTACAGTACACAGAAAGATTGGCAAGATTAGGGTTATTTAGTTTAGAGAAAAGAAGGCTTCGGGGGACATAATAAATATGTTTAAATACATCAAAGGTCAATATAGAGATCTCTCCCAAGATTTATTTATACACAGGGCTGTATCTAGAACAAGGGGGCATCCTTTACGTCTTGAGGAATGAAAGTTTCTACATAAACATAGAAAGGGATTCTTTACTGTAAGAGCAGTGAGACTATGGAATTCTCTGCCAGAGGGACGGTCATGGTGAATTCAATAACCGAGTTCAAAAAGGGTTTAGGTGAATGCATTTCTGGAGCGTAATAATATAACAAGTTATAGTGACTAGATCAGGAGAGTGGGTCATTGATCCAGGTATTTTTTCTGATTGCCAGATTGGAGTCAGGAAGGATTTTTCCTAAATGAGGACAATAGCTTCAACCCTCATGGGTTGTTTTTGCCTTCCTCTGGATCAACACCTTTAGCACAACAGGCTGAACTAGATGGACGACTTGTCTTTTTTTAGCCTTACAAACTATGAAACTATGAAACTATGAAACATAGGTGCACGCTGGTGTGTTTTTTGCTTATTCTTGAAAAAATAAGAAAGATGAGAAAGTGAGAAAAAAAATTAGTGACAGCTTCCTACTTCTTGATAATGATGCAGTCTTATGGCCGTTTTTAACTAGTAAAATCTCTTTATTAATTATGTAAAATCTCGAATTGTATAATCAGAAAATAGTATTATTTAAAATTACGTTATTATCATAAACATTTTATTTTGCTGTATGTTACTATCTGTATGTGATTGTAAAAAAAATCTTTCAATTATACTGTAACATAATTCACTTTGTTAACTAGAAGCAGTCCTCAATACACAGAACTATCTGTTCCTGTAGATCACTTGTCTGCTTTGTTATGTGACTGGGACAGAATAAATCAAGTCATCTTATTAATATTAGCAGGTTAGGCCTGTTAATGAAAGCTCTAGGCTACTGTAGAAGCCTAGATAAGATAGAATGGCTACTTGCCTGCATAGTAGAAACGAGCCACTGCGTTAAAGGTTTTGTCTCGCTAGCAAAGAATAGGCATTTCAAATTGTAAGGGAACACAAAATAAAGACATTTTCCCAATATATTGGCTTGTTCCTCTGTTTTCCCCTAAGTGAGATACAAGGTGTATTTATGACCTCCCTGGCTATTTCAGTTCCCCCTCAGTAACTGCCTGATAAACAATTCTCCCCCTGCTGTTTTGTTCTATGAGATAGCAGTGAGTGATGTCATCACCCAGGGTGGATGCGGGTCCTGTGCTGCTCAGCAGTAAAAATCTTGATTTATGTAAAATAAACAACGGTAATTAGGGCTTTTTGTTTTGGGGTATCAGATAAGAAGTCCTGTTAGTCAATTTGAGAAGCGTAATCTGATCTAATTACACTGAAAGCACAGCACAGAGCTGTACATAGCAGGAGCTTATGCAAATTAGTCAGGTCCTGAAACACAGGAGTTGACAGAGTATTTCATTCATGCATCTCTCTGAAACTCTGAAGGGAGACAACTCCTTTTACGGGGAAATCCATAGGTGGACATTAAGTTTCTCTATTTAGCAAGAAGCTGAAGACCTTGTATTACACTAATTTTATTCAGTGTTCTGATAATATCACAAGGCATATATGGGAAAGTAGCTGAGAAAGCTCAAGCGCCCATTATTGGATGGTAAACAAATCCTCAAATTTGCTTTGACCGCACTGAGAGTCATGAAAAGCAAAAAGGAATATTAGCCAGCCAGTTTCACTCAGCTGCCTACAGTCGCGTTGTCGTGGGGTTTGTGCCCCTGATTAGTTGCGAGCAGCGTGGTATACTGGCTTGATTTTTAACATCCAATGAGAACATTTGGAGCTTCTCAGCTCCTTACTCACAATGCCTTCGTGTTATGCAGATGCTTATAATGGGCAAAAAGGTTAATTTCAAAACTCACCCCACAACCATATGGTGTCTCTCTTCAAGGAAGATGGTTCCCTTTGCTGAGCCACTCATTGCCCTCCCACCCACCCAGCAGTATCGCCTCTAGCACGGATGAGGATGAGGAGGTGGAACAACTGCTGGTGTACCATGCCACTACAGGAGGATGGTGTTGACCTAACAAACTGTGTTTGGAGGACACTTGGGGGTAAGATAATACCTGGGAGCCGAATCTTGCAAGATTTTACTGGCCAGGATGGTAAATCTTGGAAATACTCGAGATTTTTTGCCAGTCCTTGTCCAACTTGCCAATTAACTGTCCCGGTAATCCTCATTTCCTTAGTCACCGTAATTAGCACCTGCTGCCCATTATAGAGACCCCCCTTTGAGCATTATAGCCCATGGATCTGGTGGTCCCACTAGTTAAATCGTCTAAGAGGTCACCATATCGTCCTTGGTGTCCCTAGACATGCTGACCCTTTTTTTCCAGAAGCAGTACCAAGATTCATGGAAATTCTTGGAAATTCATCCAAGTCCATTGTACGAGGAGTTGGTTCAAAGGAGATCTTGACGAGCAGGAACACCCTTGATGTCCTCGGTTTATGAATGGACAATGTAAACGTTTACTGAAGCCATAAGCTGCTAAACGGACTTCAGTGTACCATCTGCACAAAAAGAAGGAGGCTAGTTAAGAGGGTTCAATGAAAACACTGAAGGGCCATGCTCACAAAGGTAATAAAAAAAAGATGGGCACATTGGACTGTCTAATACCCTACTCTGTTTGTTCTCTAACTGAAGTCCCTCAAGCCTCCACAGAGTTTTTTCACCCGTTTTGAACTGCTGGATGGGGCGGCATCCCAGTGTGGGTTACTAGACAGCTAAGGAGACCTGGGAAAAGCAAGGCCACGCCATATAAAAGTATAATGAGCATGTTTCCCAAATGGCAGAGAGAGGATAGCAAATGTTAATGCCCATAGTTATAGTGCCCATCTTCTTCCATGCCCAAGAAAAACCCAATGTAGGGTTTATAACAGGACAAGCCAGGATTAGACAGAGAGGATGGTCGAAATTGATTCTAACGAAGGTGGAATTCGTTAGAATATCAGGAATACTTTGGTTCGAACGAAGTCGAACTTTGGGGGTACTTCGGGTGAACGAAGTGTGCTTTTGATTGATAAAACTGCTCAAGCATCATGGCGCTACCATGGGGCAAAAGCACTCTGGGAGGAAAGAAGGGGCATAGCCTGCATGACATGTTGCAGAGATGAAGCACAATCAGAGAACCGCGGGAAGATTCTGTGACTTCACCGCACTATATAAGTCCGGGAGCGACGCCGGGAGCTCAACACTCCTCTCACGTGCTCATCAGGGAAGGTAGCTTGCCGCTTCTGATTTTGGATAGCTGCTCACTATGAAGAATTGATTTTTTATTATAGCGATTTCTGTGGGGTGGTCTCAGCTTTGTCTCAGAGACAGTTCTCTAAATGTTTCTTTCTAATGTTTTGAGTGATATTTGTATCTGAAATCCCCAGTGTGCGTCACCTGCGAATCTTGCATATGACATTCAATATCCAAGTGTGATCTAAGCCAATTCCTGTTGTATATCATTTAAAAAGAAACAGCGATTTTTATCAATACAAATCCACTTCATTTTGGACTGCATCAAATTCCTATTGCCAATTAAACATCCAGGGGTTAAATAAGGCGTTGTTTTTTGCTGGTGGGTGCTGACCCAAAGAAACCGTCTTTTTCAACGCCAAAATATATAAATTTTACCTGACCTAATTCACAAGCAAAGGTTAATTACAACTGTATCTCTTCTTGGTGTGGCGTAGAAAACACACAATTGTAACACGCAACAGTACAAAGCTACTAATTTTGTGCGTCCTCAGACTCTTTGGCTCAATATTACATCCAGGGTTAATTTAAGCGTTGTTTTGCTGGTGTGCTGAGCCCAAGAACCGTCTTTTTCCAACGCCAAAATATTAAATTTTTCCTGTAGCCTAATTCACAAGCAAAGATTAATTACAGACGTGTATCCCATGTTGTTTGGTGTAGAAAAAACACACAATTGTAACACGCTACAAAGCACTATTTTGTGGGGCTCAATGTCTTTGGGCGCAATTTACTCCAGGGGTTAATTAAGCGGGTGTGTTTTTGCTGGTGTGCTGACCCCAAAGAAACCGTCTTTTCAACGCCAAAATAAATACATTTTTCCTGTAGCCTAATTTCACAAAGCAAAGGTTAATTACAACGTAATCTCTTGTGTGTGGCGTAGAAACACCTATTGTATACAACGCTACAAAGCTACTATTTGTGTACGTCTCAATTCTTTGGCGCAATTTACATCCCAGGGTTAATTAAGCTTTGTTTTCTGGTGTCTGACAAAAATAAACCGTCTTATTCAACGCCAAAATATATACATTTTCCTGTAGCCTAATTCACAAGCAAAGGTTAATTACAAATTATCCTTTTGTGTGGCGTAGAAAACACACAATTGTAACACGCATACAAAGCTACTATTTTGTGCGGCTCTATTCTTTGGCGAAATTTAACAATCCAGGGTGTAATAAGGGCTGTGTTTTGCTGGTGTGCTGACAAAAATAAACCGTCTTTTTCAACGCCAAAATATATACAATTTTCCTGACGCCTAGATCACAAGCAAAGGTTAATTACAACTGTATCTTCTTGAGTGTGATGGCGTAAAAACACGCAATAGTAACACGCTACAAAGCTACTAGTTTTCTGGCGGCTCAAATCTTGTGCCGCAATTTTACAGTCGCAGGGGTTAATTAAGCGTTGTTTTGCTGGGTGTGCTGACAAAAATAAACGTCTTTTACAACGCCTAACAATATATACATTATTCCTGTAGCCGTAATTCATGTCCAAGTTAATTAAGAGCCTGTTTGTTGCTTGTTACATTTAGTAAAAACACACAGAGTTTATAAACGACACATACGAAGTTAAATATTTTTCCTGGCCATTTGTGGAGAGCAATTTCTATATTATCCCAAGGTGGTTACCCAAGCTTGTTACTGGGTTCATTGAGTCAAAAACAGGTGTAAAGAGTATCATATACAGATATCAGTCATCAAACTGAGTCCTGTACATGTTAGAACAAACATTATGTCAGACAGAGAGGTGGGCAGCTCTGGCACCTGCGAGTGCAGTGGCACAAACTTCCTGGAACAGCCCAGCGCACACAGCAAGTGGACGTCGCTGCAAGGGTCACCGGTGAGGCCACAACTGCCTGCTGTCATCTAGCAGCCGTGTGTTGTTCAGCACAACCCTAGGGGTCATGATTGTTTGACTAGTCATCCTCTTGCCTCCCAGGATGACATCTACAACCCCAGCCAAGAGTCGGTGGGAAATCCTCATACACAACCATGTAGTTGGCTATGGCCCGGAGCGGTCAGCGGCCACACCGTTCCTCAGCCCGCCTCTGTCCCCACCGGTGTTCTCCTGCAGATCAAGAGATTTTCCCCCCTTTAAAAAACTATTATGGTCTGGGCTCAGCGCCAGGTTATATAGCGAGGATGAACAATTTGAGTAGGGCAGTCAGCACTACTTGGCAGCGCAAGAAAGGGCCAATATACGCCTCTTCTTGTCAGTAGCGGCAAAGTATAGATGTGGAGAGTTGCATGGGAGGTCATGTTTAGTGAAGGGATCAGGCCTCGGCATACCAAACCAGTTGATTGGACAGCAGTGACGAATGAAACACAAATAGATGAATGATGTAGTCCGACCGCACTTGGGGAGCCAAGGTTTGCAGGGCTTCACATCGTCAGGAGAAGCGGTCGGCGTGCAGCTTGCGCGTTCAGGTCAGCAGCGCAGCCATCAATGTGGTGTCGTGTGGCTCCGTGAGTCAGCAGGATAGCAGCAGTGTGGAGGGTCACGGGGGTAAAAAACCCGCTTCCGCAGGTCCAAGAAAGTAGCGTCAGCAAGGGCCTCATCGAGGCAGCGGTCGGCAGTAGTCACCTCAGTGCGGAGCGTTGGTGTAAAATCCAAACTCGGTGGTGTGGCAGTTCTTGCTAAGACACCAGGAGGAGCCGAATAGTGGTATATGTAGAATCTGTGGGCAGAAAGTGAAGCGTGGCCAGGGGAGCTAACGTTGGCACCGACGGCCCTGCGTCAACACATGCAGTCCGTCACCTAATCCGGTGGCCTGGGATATAACGTGCTCAGTGTGGTGGTCCATCCTTCCCTGCCGCCAGCAGCAACAGCAGCAGGCAGCAGCGCCCATGAGGCACGCATTTCCATTGCAGCCCAGTCATGCTCCACCACCACCTCTGCAGAAGGGAGCTGTTACTCTTTGACATCATCTCCCGGTCCCAGATGCCCGGCTCCTCGCTACTCCATGGCGCCAGCAGTCGTTCATCGAGTCGATTGCAAATGAACCAAACAAGTATGCGTCCAACCATCCTATCGTGCAGCAGCTGACCGTGCTCCTGTCCAAGGTGTGTTGGTTACTTTACTCGGCAGTCCCTCCTTTCCAAATGGTGTGGACTCTTGCACCGTTCAGTAGAACTAATGGCTTTGCCGAGCCGAGAATGAGAGAGTTTTTCCAAGCCAGATATATTCTTTTCCAAAAGGCAGTACCAGCACTGCTTCATAAATATGTAATAACAGAAGGTGGGTCAAGTCCCTTGATCTTTCGGTTTTTTTCCAAGGATGCAAACCGGCAGCGCGACCGTCTGGAGCTGTAAACTACGGTCATGGCCATATTATTTCCTTTACGGCCCCACTGGTGAATGTGCTTCCAGCCCAGGCACACCAACAACAATTCAGGACAGGAGACGCCGCTTTCATTCCTCCTCCCACGTTGTCAAACTCTGCACCTTGCGCCAATGTCCCGCCCTCCTCCTCCTCCTCCACCACCACCACCAGACTCAGCCTATCCACCATGTACTGCGCCCCTATCATACCACATGGTGTAGGGCACGAGCGGTGTCACGCAGTCTAGACACCTGGGCTTGCCTCGGCGAACGAAGTCACCAGGTTGAGGAACTGCTCCCGCGTACATGCAGGCAAGAAATCATGTGTGGAGCTTTCTCGCGCGCCAACTGCAAATCGGAAACCATTGTGACACGTACAATGGAGTAACATGGTGACCATCTCTTGCAGCCACGGATGATGTCCATGCGCCCTGCATGGGCGCACGTTTGTCCATCTGGTTTGAAAGGTTCCTGAAGTCCTTCCACCGATCTTCAGAACATTCTGAAAGATGGCCAGGAAACTGTGCATTACACTTTTATCCATTCGTACAAGCCCGGAACAACCCTCCTCGGTTTCAGCGGCAGAACTGCCTCCACCCAACACACTCTTATATGCGATTGTTTCCACCACCCTCTGAATTCCAGCCTGCACTACTGTAGGACCGACTGAAATGAACCGAGAAAGGCCATTTAACGTATTTTTTGATGATCCAGGCAGACATATCCTCCCCTGTGTAACTTTTATGACAGAGCCCAGTGCAGCTCATGCGTGACACTGCCGTTTGTTGAGGCCATTCGAGAGGCGACGTTATTTGTCAGTCGCCAGGACTACGGGATGAAATAACATCATTCCACTGCTTCATTTCCTGGAACAGATGCAGAAAAATCTGTCATGGGCAGGGACTGTAGAACGTGGGCGACTACATTTGTGGCCCACATTGATCGTTGGGGACTGAAATGGAGGAGGAGAGAGGACATTGGAGCAGAACATTGTCTGGTGAAATGAGTGGATTTTCTACCAGGGTGACAAAGAGAGAGTGAGCAGGTGCACTGAGGAGGTGGAAGGAGAAGAGGACGTACGAGGCAAGATGACCCCCAGCACCGGTGGCAGTATACAGTGAAATGGAGGCAGGGAGCCCCTCGGAGTCACTTGCATAATGGCCCGCAGCAGCTTATTTTGCCTGGCTAGTGACAGCCGAATAGTCAGCATCCGCAGAGGGAAAACATCCTGGCTCTCCACCCTATTGACCACGCTACCGGTCCAAATGGAGCCTTTTTCCCAGCTATTGAGAGGGAAGACAAACTTCAAATACATAGGGAAATCCTCCGTAATAAGTTTTCTGCTGCCTATGTGCGGCATCGTCCCATCCTCTGACAGGGTCTGACCGGGTGTTTCCCTCCCAGCGCTCACGTTCACTGCCGCGGCTGCTGGGGAAGGTGGGGGGGTAGGAGCAGTACCAGCTCCATCAGTAGTAACCTAAGTCTGGAGAGTCACTGAAGATCAGCTTCCTTCACCCGCCTAAGTATGAGGAGGGGCAGTCTCCAGCAGCAGCAAACCTGGAGCAGTCCCTGAACCAACAGGTGGGGCCTACTTTGGACAGCCACTCTGCCACCAGTCAGTTAGAAGATCCGCTGGACTACTGGCAAAGTCCCCCCAACTGCATGTGTGGCCGCAACTTGCCGAGTTTGCAGTAGGAGAAGCTGTCCCTGCCCGGCCAGTAGTGTGGGCATCAGAGCGGGTGTTCAGTGGCGGCATGGGGCCATCGTTACCTCAATGAAAACCCGCTTGTCCACAGGAATGTGGTAACGATTACCGTTGTCAAGATGAATCAGGCGGGATCGCCAGGATTTTCCACACACCAATTTCCTTAGGCGTCAGACTTACATCACCATGATTGCCTTACCCAAACTGTTGAGAAATGAGAGTTCTGTGGTTCAAACTACTGCCTCAGCACAATTCTGATTCCGGCCTAACCCCACCTGATGCCCACACATCTGCTGACATTTTCTTCCTCCATCTTCCTCACCACCATCTTTACCAGGGACTGGTAATTGCCACCCCACTCTCAACACTCTGTCATATGTGCCACTCATGCTGCTGCTGCTGTTGCGTGTTTGCCTGTGACAGTCACACTGTGTCCCATTGTGCACTGCCGACCTCCATGCTGCTGTCGCCTGTGACCTCCTCTCCTCATCATTGTGCCACTCTCAGGTGGCCTAATACTGTTTTGCCGCCTCCAGAATTCATTGTGGTGCCACTGCCTGACCTCATACTGCTGCCGACCCGAGGACCATCCACACTGTTGATGTGCCACTCTGTGGTCCCCTAATACTGTTTTTGCCCGCTCCATGAATGTCATTGGTGCACGTGCCCTATTCCTCATACTGCTGGCCGCCGTGACCTCCACACTCTCGTGTGGATTGTGCAACTCTGTGGCCGCTAATACTGTTTAGGGAGCCGGCCTCCAGAATGTCATTGTGCCACTGCCTGATCTCATGTGCTGCGCCGTTGAACCTCCAGACTGTGTGAATGTGCCACTCCTGAGGCCTAATACTGTTTTGCCGCCTCCAGAAAGATCCAATTGTGCCACTGCCTGATCTCATACCTGCTGCCGCCGTGACCTCGCACACTGTGTGATTGTGCCACTCAGTGGCCAAAATATCTGTTTTGGGCCGCCTCCAGCAATTGTCATTGGAGCTACTGGCTGACCATCATACTGGTCTGCCGGAGGAGCCGGTGACCTCTCGCTCTCAGTCATTGTGCCACTTTTGGCTTTCCTCGAGTTTTGCCACCTCCAGAATGTCATTGTGCCACTTTGCCTGACCTCTATGCTGCTGTGTCTGCCGTCCGTCACCTCCACACTCTGTCACTAAAGTTGCCCACCTGAGTAGCTCTCAGCTTGTTTTTTCCAGCTTTCGCTGGCATACTATCATGCAACATTCCCGCTTGATTTTTTGGTCAGTTTTGCCTAAGTCCCAGGGAATTTTATAGTGAAGCGATTCTAAGAGCGGGCGGCAGTCATCTGACGTGTCATACTAAAACAAAACATTGTATGAAGACCAAACCAAGCACCCTCGCATATTTTAAGCAGATGGCACAAACGTTCTACAGCACCCTGCCTCTGTGCAGCCTGGAAAATAAGCTGCTTTTTAACGCGCATTCGTGCCGAGTAATTCGGTACCGAATTTACTTTTGTCGGAAAAATTCGGCGAAGTGACCGAATTGAATTTTTGAGAAATTCGCCCATCTCTATTAGACAGTTCCGCCGTGGAGATCAGGTACTCGTACTAGTACCCACCGTGGAAAGCAAATTCCTATCGAAGTGGCAGGGACCGTTTGAGGTCCTTGAGAAGGTAAATGAGGTCAACTAAACAAATACACCAACTAGGCAAAAGGAAGCCTATTCATGTGTACCATGTGAACGTAACACGTGCTCATCAAGCCCAGGAGAGATAGGACTCAACGCCTAACCCCGTTACTTGCTTACACCATCAAGGCGGTGGGTTTCCAAGAATGTCACAATTACAGACACCTTTGCACACCATCTCAGAAGCAGCACTTGCAGGGAGCTGTTAGAGCAAAACAAGGATATGTTCTCTGAATTATCTGGTCTCGCCTCTGTGACTGAGCACGAGATTGTCACAGAACCTCACGTTAGGGTAAACGTGAAACCGTATAAAATCCCTGAGGCCCGTAGACACCTAGTTTCCCAAGGGGTGGAACAGATGCTAAGAATGAGTGGTCAAGCCAAATAGTCCTAGTGCCAAAACCAAGTGGGGAATGGCGCTTCTGTAACAACTCCAGAAAGCTTAACGAGGTCTCTAAGGTGGACGCCTACCCGATGCCAAAAGTAGACAAACTCATTGAAAGGCTAGGGCTGGACCATTATATTACTACATTGGACCTCACAAAACGGTACTGGCAAATTCTCCTGTCAAAGGAGGTAAAGGAGACGACTGCCTTCTCCTATCCGCCTATTCCTCAACTTTGACTCTACAAAAATGTCCATGCCCTTGTCATCTGTTGCCTTGACTACTGCAACATACTTCTCTGCGGCCTCCCGTCTAGCACTCTTGCTTCCCTTTAATCCATCCCTTTAATAGAAGTGTTTTTATTGTGTAAAAGCAGTAAAACATGAAAAAAATAAAAAAATTTGGTATCCTGTAATTTTTTCAACCTGCTGAGAAAAGCTGAAATTCTTTTATACCGCCAGTGACCGTGAAAAAAAAAAAAACACTCCCGGGAAAGCTGTATTTGTTCAAAAAATTCCCCCCTCACAAAAAAAACCTTAATAAAAAGTGATCAAGCATCATATAAACCCCATAATGGTACTAAAAAAAAACTCAACTCATCCCTAAAAAACAAGCTCATAATCAGCCCCGTTACAGAAAAATAAAAAAGCTTGGTGGAAAATAGGAAAACAAAAAAACGAAATTTTTTATGGACCTATTTCTATTTGTAAAAATAATAAAACATAAAAAAAAAAATAAAATTTAAAAATAAATTGTAATTGTACCAACCCCCTAGTAAAGTTATTTTTTTTTATCCCGTACGGCGAACATTGCATGAATGAAGCCCAAAAAAATGCTAGTCCATCCCCTTGTCATCTTGCCTTGACTATTTAACATACTTCTCTGGGCCTCCTTTTCTAAAATCTTGTTCCCTTCAAACCCCCTCAACTCTGCCCGCCCTTTTCCCCTCCCCCCTCGTACTCCTCTGCCAATCCCCCTTACTGGCTACCCATTCCCCCGCGAATTAATTTAAGTTACAACCCAAACCCACAGGCTTTATAACTCTCCCCCCATACTCTCTGCCTTAATTCCAATATCCCCCTCTCGCAATCTTGTCCCCACAAGACCTTCTTCTCTGCTTCTATATCAGCTCCTCCATAAAGCCCAAGATTCTCCCTCTTTCCCCACGTCTGGAACTCACTGCCCCCCAAAACATCAGACTCTCCCCCCCTTCCCCAGGTTCAAAAAAACCTGAAAACCCCTCTTTCAGGACTGCCTATAACCTACAATAACCCACAGCCACTGGCTACCCCAAAAACTTCTCCCCTACCTTCTGTCTCTCTCCCTCCCCCACAGTAGATTTCAAGCCCCCAGGGGAGGGGCCCCCACTCCCCCTGTGCCTCAAAAATAATTCATGTTTCATTGTACTTGTTTTCATATGATGTAATTCCCTTTTTTAATGTACAGCGCCCTGGAATCAATGGCGCTTTTAAAAAAAAATATAATAATAATAAATAGTCCAGCTGATACTCAGATTTTTTTGGGTTGGTGCGGGAATGTAAGGACATAAAAGGGGAAGGCACCCAGTGATGTATCTCAGCCGTAAACTTTCCTGGAAGAAAAAAAATTTCTCCAGTGGAGAAGGAGTGCCCGGCCAATAAGTGGGCATTGGAAACACTCAGGGATTACTGGGCTGGGGGAAGGTTCAAGCTGGTCTCTGACCGGGCCCCATTAAAGTGGGTGAGGTTAAAAAAGGGGAAACAATGCCAGCTAAAAAACTTTTGGGTTTTTGGCATTGCAAGACTTTGGTTTCCCGGGAAACATAAAACAGGTAGGCTGAGAGGCGTAACTTCAAGTTTGGGGCCCTAGTGCAAAAGTGAAATGGGCCCCTCAGTTCCATGTGCCATTTAAAATTACTGGTTTTTTTTTTATGTGGGAAGGGCTTTTGGGCCCCCTCAGGCTGGGCCCTTGGTAGAGATGCTACCGCTGCCCCCCCCTGTGCTATGCCCGTGTAGGCTGCGGGGGATGCAGATGCTTATAAAGAGTGCCGGTTGATGGGCGAAAGTGCCCAGCCCCTTGGCTTTGGGCAGAGGAGGGGGGCATGTGACAAGGTACAAGACCTGGTCATCGAGGGCCGATATGTGTCACCGTGGTTCAGGGCTGCGGTGAGTAAGGGGGGATTAGGTCTTAACCTTAGGTTGCAGACATTTTATTGTAGTATCTGTTACAGCAGTGATGCCCAGGATGGTTTTTTAGGAGCGTCAGAGTTGGAAGGGATGATGTCCCAAATATCCACCCCCGGTTTTCCCGGGCCCTATAAAGCCAGGAAGTCAGGTGTGTTTGGGTTTGTGGTGTGTGACTCCCACCCTGGAGTGAGAAGGGAGGTTGGCTGGGGGTCTTGTCAGAGAAGCTGGAAAAAACCCTTTATTATTTTGAGGACTTTTGGTGAGCTAAACCCTGTTTCTGTTAACCCTTTTGAATCCCGAAGCAAGGTTTCATTTATGTTTGTTTGCACGCTGCTGAAGACAAGCTATTTCTGTTTGTTTGAACTTATTTAACTCATTAATGACCGCCCACCGTCTTTTGACGTTGGGCATTACAGGTCGTTCGTGGGCATTGTGGGCATCGTGACTGACAGCTGTCATGGGACCGTGATAGAACAATGTTGTGTACTGGGCCGGGGTTTTTAACAGAACCTTCAGAAGATCTGAAGTTGCTTTAAAATCCCCCCATGGTGAAAAGTTAAAAAAAAAATGTAAAAAAAAATTTAAAAAAGAAAAAAAAAAGTGAAAAAAAGAAAAAACAAACACAAAAAATAAAATAAAAAACGGGGTAAACCGCCCTTTTTCCCTTTACAGAGGGCCAAAACGCCCAAAAAAAGATAAAAAATAAATAAAGTACCCATTTTTGGGTATCACCGCATGCGTAAAAACCGGGCCTATAATGTGTCATATTAATTAACCCGTACGGTGAACCTGTTAAAAAAAAATTACCAAAAAAATCAAAAAATTTGCGATTTTTTTTTACCCCGCAGCACATAAAATGGAATAAAAAAGCGATCAAAAACTCATTATAAATACAAAATTTGTCGAAATTTAAAAAACATCAGTTCATTCCCCAAAAAATAAATCCTTACACCTCTCTGTATACGAAAATAAAAAAGTTATGGCTCTCAGAAGACAGCGTTTGCATAAAAATAGTTTTACACAAAAAAAAAACACTTTTTTCTTTTTAAAGTGCTTCAACTTTAAAAAAAAAATTTATAAATTTGGGGTATGCCGTAATCGTATCGACCCACAGAGTAAAGCTAACTTGTCAGGATACTGCACGGGGTTTGAGCGCTTTTAAAAAAATAAAAATAATAAACACTCCTAGGATTGCAGTATTTTCGTCACCCTGCCTTCCAAAAAAACGGATTTAAAACTGATCAAAAAGTCTTGTCTCCAAAAAAATGATACCAATAAAAACGTCAACTCATCCCACAAAAAACAAGCCCCTACAAAACTCCCCTACACAGAAAAATAAAAAAAGTTATGGCTCTCAGACTGCGATGATGCAAAAAATGTTTTCCTTTTTGAATAAAAAGTGTTTTTATTGTGTAAAAGCAGTAAAACATGAAAAAAATTCAAATTTGGTATACTGTAATGTATCAACCTACTGAGTAAAGCTAGAATGTATTTTACGCACAGGGGGCCCCGCTGTAAAAAATAAAAAAATTTACCGGGAAAATGCTGTTTTTGTTCAAATTGCCTAAAAAAAAACCTTAAATAAAAAGTTATAAAAGCGTCTATGACCCCTAATGGTATAATAAAACATAAACTCATCCAAAAAAAACAACCCCATAATCCTCGTATACAAAAAAAAAAAAAAGCTATGGTTGTAGAATAGGGAAAAACATAAAACGAAATTTTTAGGGCCCTATTTCTTTGTTAAAAAAAAAAAAACTAAAAAATTAAAATTTATATCATTGTAATTGTACCAACCCCCATGTAAAGTTATCCGTTTTTTTTCCCGTACCCCCAAACTTGAGGATGAACCCAAAAAAAAACAATGGGGAAAAACTGCGTTTTTCCTCCCTCTTTTTCATGCCCAATTGAAAAAAACTATGGAAAACCCCCGTGCGCCCAAAAAAACACAGTAACCCTAGATGAGATCCCTGAGGGGTTGAATCCAAAATGGGGCGATTCTGGAAAGGGTTTACCCGTTCTGGTACTTTGGGGGCTTTGCAAAAGCGACTGGCCCCCCCAATATCTGCGTTCCAAAAGCCAAAAGCGCTCCCTCCCTTGTACCCCTGCCATGACCCCCAAACAGCAGTTTGCACCCAATGTAGGGTATTGCCGAATTGGAAGAAATTTCGCGACAAAATTTTGTGTGCTTTTTTTTCCCGGATTTCCCTTTTGAAAAAAAAAACTTTTTAGTAAAATTGCAGTTTGTTGGAAAAAAAAAAAAATTTTTTTTAATTTTTTACAGCTTAAAAAAAAAAAAATTGTGAAACACTTTTGGGGTCGATATATCATATATTCCTTAAGGGGTGTAGTTTCCCAAAATGGGGGTTTTTATGGGGGTTTATAAAGTTTTTGCACTTTTGGGGATTGCAAAACCCGAAATGGCGCCTAAATAAAATCGTTTTAAAGAAAAAGACCCAGAGTCGGTAGGTGCTCCCCCTACTCTGGGGCTTGTGGTTTTGGGCCAAAAAGTTCAGTAAAAACTTTGAGCTCTCAGTTCACATTCTTGATCAGAACTGTTTAAGCTGCCCCGACTTTCAAGTGGTCTCAAAACGGGGAGTCCTTCCTTTTTTACCTCTCAATGAGCCAATCAGGCCCCTAGGGGGTCACCGACCTCCATTTTCAGAAGAAAAAAAAAAAAACACCCAACTGCAAAGCTGCCCTTTTTATGACGCCTGGGAGAGTGGGCGGGGACAGAAAAACCCAAATGGAAGCCCCCTTCCTTTCCCATATGGGTTTTAAAATCAATGTACACCAATATAAGTTGTTTCTGCAAAAAAAACATCTTGAAAAAAACGTATGCAACCGGGTGCCACTGGCGGGCTGGGGGCCACTGTAATTGTACATGTACAACACAGCCCGGCCGCGGACTTTTCTGCAAAAGGAAATAACTACGTCGAAACCCCTAAAGAAGCATTTTGTATCTATCTTAAAAAAAAAATTTTGGATCCATTTCACTACTTGATCGAACTTTTTAAAGCTCCCCACGACTTTCAACGTGGTCTCAAATCGGGCGCCCTATCCTTCTTTACCTCTCAATGAGCCAATAAAGCCTCTCACTGGGTCACCGACCTCCATTATTCAGAGAGAAAAAAAAAAAACCCCCAACCCTGAAAAGTGCCCTTTTTATGACAGCTGTGAGAGGGGCGGGGACAAAAACCCCAAAAGGAAAACCCCTTCCTTTCCTATAGGTTAAAATAATGTCCCCAAAGTATAACTTTTGTTTTGCACACAAAAACATCTTAAAAAAAAAGTATGCAAAGGGTCCCACTGGCAGGGTGGGCACACAGAAATTGTACGTACACACACAGACCCCGCCGCGGCACATTTCTGCAAAAAGGGGCAATAACTACGTCGAAATCCCTAAAGAAGCATTTATGTTTTTCAACATGAAAAACTTTGAGATTCCGTTCAATTCTTGTCAAAACGTTTAAGTGCCACGATTTTTAAACGTGGTTTAAAAATGGGCGCCCTATCCATCTTTCCCTTCAATCGAGCCAAATGGGGCCTCCCCCCTGGGTCACCGCCCCCATTTTTCAGAGAGAAAAATAAAAAAACACCCAACCTGCAAAGCTCCCCTTTTTTTGACAGCCTGTGGGGGGGGGCGGGGACAGAAACCAAAAAATGGAAGACTTCCTTTCCATATGGTTAAAATCAAGTCCCCAATTTAAAAATATGTTTCTGCACAAAAAAACATTCTGAAAAAACGTATGCAACCCTGGGTGCCCTGGCGGGGCTGCGGCACACTTAATTGTACATGTAACAAAAGACCCCCGCAGCGGCATTTTTTCGCAAAAAGGGCAAACACTACTCGAATCCCTAAAAAAACATTTATGCTATCTATCTAATGAAAAAACTTTGAGCTCTCAGTTCACATATTTTGTCAGAACTTTTTAAAGCTGCCCACGACTTTAAACGTGGTCTCAAAGGGGGCAGTCCTATCCTTCTTTCCTCAAAATCGGCCAATCAGGGCTCTCCTGGGTCACCGACCCCTTTATCAGAGGAAAAAAATAAAAAACCCCAACCTGCAAAGCTGCCCTTTTTTATGAAGTGTGGAGGGGCGGGGACAAAAAACCCAAAAGGGGAAGCACCCCTTCCCCTTTCCATATGGGTTTAAAATCAATGTACATCAAGTAAAAGTATGTTTCTGCCAAAAAACATCTCTGAAAAAAGTAGAAAAACCTGGGTCCCAGGAGGGCTGCGGCACACATGTAATTGTACATGTACCACACAGCCCGCCGCCAGGGCACATTTCTGCAAAAAGGGCAATACACTCGTCGAATCCCTAAGAAGATTTATGCTATCTATCTACATAAAAAAAACTTTGAGACTTCGTTCACTATCTTGATCAAAACATGTTTAAGTCCCCCAGATTTTTCAACGTGGCTAAATCGGGCCCCCTATCTATTTTTACCTTCAATCGAGCAATGGCCCTCTCACAGGGTCACCGACCACAATTATTCAGAGAAAAAAAAAAAAAAACACCCCCTGCAAAGTGCCCTTTTTATGACACCCTTGAGAGGGGGCGGGGACGAAACCCAAAAAATAAAAGCACCCCTTTCCCTTTTCCCATATGGTTAAAATCAATGTCCCAAAAGTATAACGTATGTTTCTGCAAAAAACATCTCTGAAAAAACGTATGAAACCCTGGGTGCAGGGCGGGCTGCGGCACACGTAATTGTACATGTCACACAGCCCGCCGCCAGCGGCAATTTCTGAAAAAAGGGCAAAAACCTAGTCGAAATCCCTAAAGAATTTTTTCTACTATCATCTGAAAAAATTTTGAGACTCTCAGTTCCATATCTTGTCAAAACATGTTTAAGCTCCCCACGCTTTCAAGTGGTTCAAAGGGCAGTCCTTCCTATCTTTCCTCTCAATCAGCCATGGTTTTCCACGGGGTCACCGCCCATTTTTCGGAAGAAAAAAAAAAAAAAACACCAACTGAAAAAGTGCCCTTTTTATGCCCTTTGATTTTCCAAACCCCAAAATAAACCCCCTTTTCCTAATTAAAATCAAATTACACCAATTTATAACTTTTTTCCCAAACAAAAAAAACCAAAAAAAACCAAACCCCCCCCCCCCCCCCACACTTTTAATTTACATGTACCCCACGACCGCCCCCAGCGGCACATTTCTGCAAAAAGGGCTTTTACCTCGTCGAAACCCCTAAAAAAGCTTTTATGATTATTAATGAAAAAAATTGAGACTCTCGTTACTATTTGATCAGAACTGTTTAAGTGCCCACGATTTCAAGTGGCCAAATGGGCAGTCCTTTTCCTTCTTTCCCTTCAACGAGCCAATCAGCCTCTAGGGTCCCCGCCTCCATTATTCAGAGAGAAAAGGAAGGGGTGCTTCCTTTTTGGGTTTCTGTCCCGCCCATTCAAGGCTGTCATAAAAAGGGCGCTTTGCGGTTGGGTGTTTTTTATTTTTTCTTTTGAAAAATGGAGGTCGGGGACCAGTGAGGGCCCTGTTGGCCGTTTTTGAGAGGTAAAGATGGTAGGATCCCCGATTTGAGACCATTTGAAAGTGGGGCAGTTTTTAAACATGTTCTGATAAAGATATGGAATGGGTCTCAAAGTTTTTTCATTTTTGATAGATAGAAAAATGCTTCTTTAGGGATTTCGCGTAGTGTATTGCCCTTTTTGAAAAAAATGTCCCGTGGGGCCCCGGTCTGTGTGTGTAATGTACAATTACTGTGTGGAGCCCTGCCAGTGGCACCAGGTTTGCTTACGTTTTTTCAGGATTTTTTGTGTGCGAAACATACGTTATTTGGTGTAATGATTTTAACCATAGGGAAAGGGAAAAGGGGTGCTTCCTTTTGGGGGTTTTGCCCCGCCCCTCCACAGGCTGTATAAAAAAGGGGAAACTTTGCGGTTGGGTGTTTTTTTTTTTTTCTCTCTGAATAAGGGAGGTCGGTGCCCCCCAGTGAGAGGCTGTTTGGGCTCGATTGGAGGTAAAAGATGGTAGGTGCCCGTTTTGAGCCCACGTGAAAGTCGTGGGCAGCTTAAACTTGTTCTGATAAAGATAGTGAATGGGTTCAAAGTTTTTTATGTTGATGATGGCATAAATGTTCTTTAGGGTTTTCGACGTGTGTATTGCCCTTTTTGCAAAAAATGTGCCGCTGGGGCGGTTGTGTGTGCATGTACAATTACATGTGTGCCGCGCCCTGCCGGGGCCCCCCAGGTTTGCTAGTTTTTTCGAGAGGTTTTGTGTGCGAAAACATCGTTTATTTTTTTGGTACTTGTTTTTAAAACCTTTTGGAAGGAAGGGGTGTTTCCCATTTTGGGTTTTCTGTCCCGCCCACTCTCACGGTGTCTAAAAGGGAGTTTTGCGGTTGGGTGTTTTTTTTTTTTTCTCTCTGAATAATGGGGCGGTGCCCCAGTGAGGGCCTGTTTTGGCTCGTTGAGAGGAAAAGATAGGATTGGACTGCCCGATTTGAGCCCCACGTTGAAAGTCGTGGGGTTTAAACATGTTTGATCTTTTTTTGTGAACTGAGAGTCTAAAATTTTTTTTAGTATGATAGATAGCAAATGCTTCTTTGGGTTTCGACGTGTGTATTCCCCTTTTTGCGAAATGTCCCGCTGGCGGCGGTTGTTGTGTAATGTACAATTACATGTTGCCGCGCCCTGCAGTGGCACCCAGGTTTGCTAGTTTTTTCAGAGTTTTTTTGTGTGCAAAAAACATACGTTTATTGGTGTAATTGTTTTTAAAACCATTGGAAAGGAAGGGGTGCTTCCATTTTGGGTTTCTGCCCCCGCCCCTCTACGGGCTTTTAAAAAAAAGGGCGTTTTGCAGGTTGGGGTTTTTTATTTTTTCTTCGATTAAATGAGGTCGGTGCCCCAGTGAGGGGCCTGATTGGCTCGATTGAGAGGAAAAAATAGGATAGGACTGCCCGATTTGGCCCACGTTAAAAGTCGTGGGCAGTTTTTAAAACTGTTTGATCAAGATATGTAAAATGAGGTCTCAAAGTTTTTTCTGTATGATAGTGAAAAAAATGCTTCTTTAGGGTTTCGATTTTATGTATTGCCCTTTTTTGAGAAATTGTTGTAGGCCCCAAAAAGGGGATTCTTGAAAATGGGTAATTGGGGAATCAATTTAATTTGTTTTTCCCCGATACATAAACCCGTGTTTTTATGAAAAATGGATAAAAATTTAAAAAATCGAAAAAAAAAAGTAAAATTTTGAAATTTCCCCCCACTTTTTTTAAATTGTAAAACACCTAAGGGGTTAATAAAATTTCCAATGTTTTTAAATCTTTAAGGGGGTTGTAGTTTCTTGTGAAGTCATTTAGGGGGGTATCAAACATACAGGGCAATAAAAATCACGTTAGAACTGGACTGGTCCTAAAAAAAATGTATAATGAAAATTTAAAAAAATTTCTACTAAATTTCTAAGCCCCCTAATGATGAAAATAAAAAAGGACTTTTAAAAAAGACATTTAAAAAAATTATGAACTAAAAAGTAGACATATGGTTGTGCTAGTTAAAATTTTAATTGAGTGGAAAAAACTACTGTCTTACACACAGACTTTTTGAAGTTTGAAAATGATAAATTTTTCGAATTTTTCACGTTCTTTGATATTTTTCACAAAAAAACAAGGCTTTTTGGCCAAATTTTTATATTTAAAGCACAATGTGTCACGGGGAAAAGAATCTCTAAATTCAATGTTGGGTTTAAAAGTGTCAAAAAGTTTTCTACAAAAGTGCACATGTAGATTTAAAAATGGGGTCTGTCAGAGAGGCAAAAACTGGCTCGGCGGGAAAGGGGGGGTTTAATATTTTTGGGTGTGGCTTAAGGGGTTAAAAAAACCCGTTTAAATTAAACTATCCTGTGTCTGTGGTCCCTGTGACGGAGTGACCCCCCCACACAGTTACGAGTTAAAGGGGTTTTTGTCATATGCAGTTTCCCGTCACATCCAGCTTTTCTTTTCACTTTGCTTCCCCAGGTGTGGGTTTGGGGCTTTAGCGGATTAGCTGTTTTAACCCCAGTCCCTAACTAACTTTGAGATTTCAAAGAGCGTGAGGAGATTAACCTGTAAATAAACAAAGCTCCCAAACTGTGATGAGTGAAAGAAGTCTTATAGTAAAAAAATACAGTTAGAGATAATTAGTTTTTTTTCTAAAAACCCCGTAGTCTGTGTCACTTCTGCCTTTTGCTCAAATAGATTTGGTCTGGTTGCAATTCCCCTAGATACCCGTGTGCCCTCAAGAGCACCCAAAAAAGTTTTCCCTTTTCGTTAAGTAAAATTTAAATTTACCAATGTTTTTTGAAAAAGTCTTCATTTAACTGTCCTTTTTTGTTGAAAGTTAATCTTAGTAGTGGAAAAACCCCTTTAGGAGCATTGTTAAAGGAGGGGGGAGTCTGTGGCATGTGACGAAGGGGCTTTGGGAACTGTTAAGTGCAGGGTATTATATGACCCAGTCATTCTGCAGTCAGTACAGGGGTGTATTTCCCCTGGTTTTCTCCTGAGCGGGGCTTTTTTACCAGGCCCAGTTCAAAGGAAATCATCAAAAAAAAAAAATAAAATAAATTTCTCTGAACATTTGGGGGTGCAATATTAACAAAATAACAAAAAAAACACATACACAATGACAAAAATTTAAAAGAATACTTACAGCCAAGGGCAACTTTTAGCCCACCCCAAAAAATTCTAAAATTTAATCACTGATATACAAATCAATGTGGAAAAAGTGACAA
>JAODAL010045967.1:0-31412 GCA_025379985.1 Phyllomedusa bahiana | reverse complement strand
ACCCCAATCCTGCAGGGCCCATAATAAATGTAAGAGCAGTACGGGACGTAGCCCCGCACTGTACTGTAAAAAACGCTATAGACCACCAATCACTGCTGCCCTAATAACATGTAAAAACAGTACGGGGCCCTGTAGTACCGCACTGTACTGAGAGAGGGCTATAGACCACCCAATTCACTGCATGTCACTCACTAATACATGTAAAGAGCAGTACAGGACATGTAGCACCGCACTGTACTGTAGAGAGGCGCTATAGACCACCAATCACTGCATGCACCTGACTAATACATGTAAGAGCAGTACAGGACATGTAGTACCGCACTGTACTGTAGAGAGGCGCTATAGACCACCAATCACTGCATGCACCTCACTAATACATGTAAGAGCAGTACAGGACATGTAGTACAGCACTGTACTGTAGAGAGGCGCTATAGACCTCCAATCACTGCATGCAGCTCACATAACACAGGGGTTTTAAAAGTAAAATGTTCCTGATAATTGGTTGGATCTTCCATCAATCACATCTGTCGCAGATCAGCAGTGTCTGGGACATTGTGTGGTGAGTGTGGTTTCATTGTACCAATGTCCCGGTAAAGGTCATTGTATGGTAGCATCGTAGTGCACGCCTGTCATGCCTCTGCTGTAGCCCCTTCTGTGTCCGGTATGCTGCCGGCATGTACTTACCTGTCTTATCTCCTGTCCAGCTGATACTCACAGTCCTTGCTCCTGATCGCACCTGTCCTATAGGGCGCGCGGCAGTCTTCTGCTATTTAAAGGGACAGACACCCAATTACCTGCAATGTGACCAATGGCTACTTAAGGAACTTCCTACCCTTGCTCCAGCATCAGTTCGTTGTTGTCTTCCTACATAGAGATTGACCCCTGGTTGCTGTATTGCTGCTGAATCTGTGTTACCTGTACACTACCTGCTGTATACCTGCTGCTGCACCAGTCCGCTATGATACCTGCTGTATATCTGCTGCTGTACCAAGTCTGCTACTGTGGTGGGACTGCGTCACCTGTCCACGGCTACACCTTCTGTGTCCTTTCATCTGTGCCGGCACCTGCTGTCTTTGTTCCGCGTTCTATTCCCTTAAAACGTGAAAGGTGGAAATATTACATTCTGAGGCCGCTGTAACTTGAGGGAGCACTTTATTATGAAATTAGCAGATAATTTTGTACCCATCAGCAGAAGGAAGGATCTCTGTCCTCCATTTGCAGATACAATGCAGATGTCAATGGATGCATGCCTTTCAATAACTCCGTAGAATTTATTGGAAAAATCTTCCACATTCCGCATCATTTAAGCTGATGCAGGACCCCAATTTATAAAGTGTTTACAGCCTATCCTGCAATAAATGCTTCAGATAGTAAAGCAATCACCGGGTTGTTTCTTTTTAACCCCGTCCTGACGGAGACATTTTTTTTGTTCCATTAGTTTTTTCCTCCCCATCCTCAAAAAGTATAAACAACACCAAAAGAGTTACATACACTAGAGATATTCTAAAACTTAACTTTTAATAACTAACCAATCTAATAAAATATTATAAATTATCACAAACTATATAGCCTACAAAATCCCTATCACAAGCTATAAATCCCCTACCTAACTATACATGGGATACCCACCCCTACAAGGGCGACCCCATCCGGAACCTAGACCTTTATAAACCCTATTCTAATACTAGTACAACAGGGTTAATTAATAGCGTTCAAAATGTACGATCTAGGTACACATGTGTGACTTGTTGCAATATAATCTCAAGACCAACACTTGATATATGCCAATAGATATATACAGATATATATACACAGATGGATCTCTACAAATAAATGTCCCAATATATTTCTTTGTCCAATACGTTTCTCCCCATGTAATCAGAGCGGTTCATCAGGGACCATCCTGTCTATATTGGCAAAGACCAAATACTGGTCAGGGGGACGGTTTTTGGATTTGTGGATTTAAGCCCTCCCCCTTCACACCCACGTGTTCATGTTCTGCCCGAAAACTGGGCGGAAGAATGAACATGTTCTAAGTTTTTCGTTATTTCCGGTTGTGTCAAAAACAGTCCGGTGGAAAATCGGTGCAGTGGGGACTGCTGTACAGATTCTCTATTAGAGTCATTGTAAAAGGTTGACATTCGGGTTACAGACGGATTTCAAATACGAAAACCATCTGTAAAACCGACTTAAAACCTTTGCCGTGGGGACAAGGCCTGAATCTATGTCCACACGGAAGAGGACAAAATACATGTCAGGTTCTAATCAGAATCTGACCACTATTGTACACTCTGTTTTTTTTTGCACTTTTTTTGCAGTAGTTTTCAGATTTCGGCGTCCCATTCAGTTGAACAGCACTATAATCCACTGTTTTCAAGTGAAATATTGCGGGTTATGGAACAAGTTCTAAGTTCTTTTTACCCAGTTTTCGGATATGAAATCTGACCTCAGAAAATCCGATCTGCTTAAAATCTGACAGTAAATCATGCCCGTGTACCCCTAGTTTAAAACAGCAAAAAAAGGGGAAAAATTCGCAAGTTCAGCTAAGGGTATGTTCACATGATGTATTGCGTACAGTACGCGCTGCAGCACATCGTCTGTTTCGGGAGCTCACGCTCATCAGCGTGTACTCCCAAGGCGCAGGGGGAGTTACTTGCGGCGCGTAATTGACATTGTCACATCTCCCCGTGCGTATACATGAAACGTTTCAAGCGCAGTCTGTGTCCTCTTGTCTTGGAGGATCAGTTCCTTTGTTTAAAAGAGAATTTGCACTCTATATTTCCCACAAGATGTTATCGGAACTGAACGGGTGTTACTGGTTTGATTGGATTATATGTTTTTGAAGTGTTGTGCCTTCCTTTGCGCAACACAACTAGGTGAGCACACACATCGATATTTTTTTTTATATCAAGAAAATTTTATTGATTTTCCATATATAATCATAACCATACTGGTTTATACACATTTTTAAAGTAAAATTACATTATTTAAAAAAAAAAATGGGATTTTTTGGGGAAAGCTATTAATTTTTACAAGGTTTCCCAAATTGGCAACAAGCCCCCTAATATTGAAGGGACAAAAAGATTAATGCTTTCCCAACGGGGAAAAGATATTTAAACCAGCAAAAGGACCAAAATTAAACCAAAAAAATGCAAACAGGGGTTTGCGAAATACCATGGAGAACTATAGATCGAAAAGGGAGCCTAGCGGTTTTACCCGAGGGTTAAGGATAACCATTTTTACCCCCTACCACCTATTCGCACCCAAAATCAAACCCCGGGGGGGAATACCCCTCATTTTTGCAGTCTGCCCAGAGACCTTGCTATGAAATCGACAAACATGGGGGTATTCAGGAATGGGCGCTGATAGATTTTTTTTTTTAAACTGATATTTATTCAACTTTTTTTCAATAAAAAAGTATACAAGGCATATGCTTCTCGACCATTTTGTAACAAAACATCTATACAACCCGTTCAACCATCCAGCATGCCTTGCTAAATTTTTGATATAAAAGGGTATTGAACGCATAGTTTCGATTACAACCCGAACGGGGTTGACCGAAGGTCGCATAAAAACCAAAAAAAAAAGATGTAGATTTACTTTATCATATTGTAGGATACATGGGGTCCCAAACAATACCTAAAGGAATTGCAAAGGGGGAAAAGCTTTCCCCCCGTCATTTTAAAACCCATGCAGGAGGGGGGTGTGGACCCAAAGCTGCCTCCCCGAAGGGAAGGCGTCATAAGGAGGGGCCCCCGGGGTAACCTGAAAAAAGGGGGATGCCTCGAGGGGCACACCCCAATAGGATGAACCAAGATTACGTCCAAACCAAGCACATGGGAACATGAACAATCAAGACAAAAGACAATAGCCAGACAAGAAAGGGGGGGGGGGGGAAGGGAGGAAGAAAGGCAACAAAGTTATTCTGGTATTGCGGCGCGCCTCCCAGATGGCCCATACCTTCTCAAATTGGCCCACCCGGTTATGCAGAACAGCCGTCAGATATTCCATACGGAGGACTTCCCCAATTCTCTGGACAAGGTCAAAGCTACTAGGGGGGCTCGTCTGCTTCCATCTCCCCGATATCAAGCACCTAGCTGCTGTGAGAACATGCAACATCAGCCTGGCCTTGACCTTAGGGAGATCACCAACCGGGCCCACTCAGTAAGTATGTCAATGGGTCGAGAGGAATCTCCACCTCCAAGACACTGCTCAAGAGGTCCTTCACCCCCCTCCAGAATGGCACCAAGACCGAGCAGTCCCAGAATATGTGGGGAAGGGTTCCCGTGGCGTTGCCACATCTCCAACAGACCGATGGGGTTTGGGGAAACCACCTGTGAAGGAGATCGGGTGTATGGTACCAATGTAGAAGGATCTTGTATTAGCTCTCCTTCTGTTCCACACAGACCGAGGCCTGGCCACTGCCCTCCAATACATAACCTGCCAAGTAGTTTTAAGGCACCGGCTTGCCTAGGTAGGTTTTCCCATTTTGCCATATTTTTAAAGGAATCTGGGCTCCTCATCCGGAGCCTCATTCAGCAGCGCGTATATAGAGAAGATCAGACCTCTAGTGGAAACCCCACTTTGACACAGGTATACACAGGGAGTAGGGGGGGGACACAACTGAGGTGCCATAAAGAGAGAAAAGGAGGTGGTTAATCTGGAGATAGTGAAATCTAGAGGTAGATGGAAGGTCATGCTTCTCCTGAAGTGCGTCAAAGGAAAGGAGCCTCCTGTCTTGAAACCCAGCAATAATTCCGCAAAACGGAACAGGTCCGCCCCAGCCATGTCTGAGTCAAAAAACCCTCGAGGAACTTGGGGGGTTGAGGAGAGGCGTACACAAAACGTATGTCATAGGAAGAAGCCCGGGGAAGCCAGATGAAACTGTTCCCTGCATGTCTGCCAATACTGAGAGTGAACCTAATCGGGCCTAACATATCTAGTCTATAAGGGGAGGGGTCTAGAGTGGCCAGAGAAACGAGTTAAGGATGGGATTGGGGCCAACCAAGCCTTTTTCACCTCCCATCCACTTAGAGGTATGATACTCAGGGCCGACCATGCCGGAATATGGCGTAGGTGTGCAGCCCAATAGTAGTGAAGGAAGTTGGGCACTGCCAGACCCCCCCCTCTGCTGTTTTGCCTTGTCATCAGACAATTCCTTAGCTATTTTCTGTGCCTATTACCTACCCGCCCCCGCCCCCGATACCCGGAGCCAAAAAAAGTTTAGGGAAGCTGCCTGAAGGGATCTCAACTCACACAGAGGGACTGGTATTGGAGTGTCTCAAATAGTTACAAAAGTTATGGTAGTAATTGTCATTATAACCGCATTGATTCCTAACCAAAAAAAACCGAAATGCAGAGGGGGTGCCATTACAAAGAAGGGACTGCAACTCCCTAAACAGTGGTGGGAAGTTAGCCTGATAGAGGGGTGTCAAATCTATTCCGAAATCATAACGCCTAAGTATTTAAGGGACTTGTTTTGCCAATGGTAGGGAAAATTACGTTTAAGGTGATCTAATGCCTCAAATGGCAAATTGATGGGAAGATCTTCCGTTTTCGCGGTGTTGACTTTGTACCCCGAGAGAACACTAAACCGCTCTAGAGGGCGAGTAAGGAGGGAAAGGAGAGACATGCAAGTTTGCAGTGTTAATGAGAATGTGTCATCGGCAACTAAGGAGAGTTTAAAAACTCCTTAACCTTTCACCCTTAACCCCTTAAAAACGACCTTTGAGCGTCATGAGTACGTCCCAGGGCCGCTAAGAGGGCTTTGCAGGGGGATCGCGCCGCGACCCCCACCCCCGCACAGCGCCGGGTGTTACGCAAATCCCGCTAACACGCCGGAGTAACAAAGCGGCGGCCGGGTGGCTCCGCCCGCTGTGCCGCTGTTTTAAAATTACCCCATCAGACAACCGCGGCAAAGCATTGGCCGTCAGGTCTGAATGAAACGCCGATCGGCTGCCCCGTGCGCCATCCCGATCACCCGGGCATAAGTTGTGGGGAGCCCTGTGAAGGCCTCCCGTCACTTATTTCCTCGGCCGGTTTGCCCCTACATCCGTCCGCAGACAGGAAGTGGGGAAAACCGCCATCTTTGTACACCTAATGCACTTGCTATGCAATGCATAAGGTTTTTATTAAATGACTCACACCCACCTAGGTGGTCAAGTACCACTAGGTGGCCTCAATAATTACAGTAAAAAAAATAAATAAATAAATGTTTTAAAAGTACAAAAAAAAAAAAAGAGTATTAAAAATTTAAAATCACCCCTCCTTTCCCCCATTTTACAAATAAAATAATTAAAAAAATAAAAAAGTTTACACATATTTGCTATCTCGCCTCCCGTCCTCTCGCTCGCCCGCACCATCCCGCCCCCCGCGTCTGAAATAGTCCTCGAAAATTCTATAAAAATATAAATCATTATCCCTACCGCTGACAGACCCGAGAAGAAAAAAATTCCAAAACGCTAAAAATTGCGTTTTTTGGTCATTTTACGTCACCCTAAAAAATGGAAAAAAATGACAAAAAAGTCGCAATGCATTCCAAACTGCTTGCGATAAAAGTACACATCACCCGCAAAAAATGCCCCCCACTTGACGTCCGTGTTTTAGTACCAAAAAGTTTCTTGGGTTGTTCACAAAATGGAGCCGTGGCGCAAATTTTCAAAAATAGAAAATGTTTTGAATTTTTTTTACGGTACCAAAACATAACGAAACCCTACAATGTTTGGTGTATTGCCGATGCGTATCAACCTGTAGAATACAGATAACACATTTATAATATAACCGAAGATTGAACGCTGTAAAAGGCAAAAAAAACCCCGCAAACAGGCAGAAAATACTTTTTTTTTCACAATCTTGTCCCACTTGGAAATTTTTTGCGTGTTTCCCCAGTATATTCTAATAGTATAGTGAATAACACATAGAACGTACATCTTGCCCCGCAAAAAAAGCCCTCATGTGTCTATTTAGATTGAAAAATAAAACGTTATGGCTTACCATAAGGCGAGGAGGGAAAAACCAAAACGTGTCACCAAAAAAAAAACCGCCTGGTCCGAAAGGGGTTAATATCGGGCTCGCGCCCTAAATTGACGCTCTGTCCAGCTTAAATGAAGGGGGGGGGAGGATCCCCCAGAACCTGGGAGAACAGAAGTCCAGCGAACTTGTATATTTCGTCCCCTTTGGGGCTTTCTCTCCCGGGAGCCTTCTAAATGCGTAAATGCTTCGGCGACCCCGGTTGTCTAGGCCTCCAAATGACTGCGCTATTTGTTTTGCATAGTATATATTGCGCCGACAAGGCCGGGAGGACCTGGTTAAGATATTTGCGCTGCCACCCATATCCGCCTTCGTATCATCGTGGTCGTCCTCCAGCTGCTCAAAACCCGGGACGCCATCATCTTGAAGATCTTGTCTAAGGATGAAACTTCCCTTTGAAGGCCACAAAGAATGCCCCATTCATCCCTATCGGGGATCTGCATCATCCTCTCAACCCATGGTCGAGTGCGGGAGAGATTCCAGGGCTATGAGGAGTCCAGCACAGTAGCAGGGGAGCCCTGCCATGAGTGAGAACTACTGTGAGAGTCTTGCTTTCTCTGCTGCAGAAGAATGGGTGGGGGGAGCACGGAATTCCCAGGAGGTCCCTTGTCCCCAGTGAATGCCTCCATCAAGGGTCCCCTTGTGGCAGAAGATCACCTTGCCCAGATGTGAGATCAGGGCGCCCTTTTAGCCTGGGTGGGGTGATTTAAGGGCCACTGAAGCATCCATAGCTGCGTAGGTGCTGCTGCCCCCTGTATGAGGGAGGAGAGCCTCTGGCAGGGGCTGCACGACCTCACAAGATGGTCCGACGGGGGGGGGGCGGGGGGGGGTGGGTGGTGGGATGCGAGCGCTTTCCTTCTAATCTGTCCAGGTCCTGGACAGGCGAATCCCCAGGCAGCCGCCATATGCCCGGTACCAACCCCCGGCAGCGTTGTGGGTGACCAGCCGCTGCAGAATCAGTCTGCGCCGCAGGCACCAATATGGAGTTGGGGCCTCCTTTGCTACTCTCCCGGGGCCCTACGTGATAATGGCGCCGAGGGCCGGAGCTGGAGCGTAGATTGTGGACTGTCCGGGCTCTGGAAGGAAGGCGTCTAGGGGCTGTCGGAGTCCGCAGAGCGGAGCGGCTTGGGATGTCCGGTCTTCAGGTGCGGTCGTCTTTTACCCATGGATGGGCGCAGGTAGAGCACTTTTTAGCTTCTTTTCAGCTTCTTCATGCGGGAGCTCCACGCTTACACGTCCCTCCCGCTCGACTTCCGGCCACGCCCCCCCCCCCACACATCGATATTAAAGTATTTTAACTGTATCTCTGATAATATGTTTTTGTTTCCTAACTTTTTTAGTTTCCCTCTACATAGACATATAAGAGTTTAACGAAGTTGTCTCAGTACAAGGATTGCTGCTTTTTATGTTAGAGATCTTGCAAAAACAAGTCCCTTTGTAATATGTGTACATTATCAGTGTCCTACCTATTCCTAGATATCCCCTTACTCTTGTATGGGCTGCATCACTCCTCAGGTCACTATAGTTACAGACCTGTTTGATCTCTCCTGATAGGCTGCCAACACTGGTTGCTATAGCCAGTGTCGGACTGGGGGGTCTGGGGCCCACAGGGGAGTTGATCTTGGGGGCCCACCCCTACTGTACATAGAAATATTACCCACCCCGCCTCTCGGATATAAACGGCGCCCATTTTAAATACCACATAATACAGTGTGAAAAAAGAACTGTATTGTGGTGAACAATATTAATTAGTTCACACGTATGTCAGTCTAGCATATCATAGACACAGGGCTAAATTAGCTCCAGTCCATATCCCCCTCCACACCCACACACAATAGTCCCCCTCCACCCACGATACAATAATCCCTCCCCCTCCACCCCACATACAATATCCCCCTCCCACCCACAAACAAAAACCCCCCTCCACCCACATACAATATCCCCCTCCACCCCCGCATACAATATCTCCCCTCCACCCCGCAAACAATATCCCCCATCCACCCACATACAATATATATCCCCGCTCCACCCACCATACAATATCCCCCTCCACCTACATACAAAATAATCCCCCTCCACCCCAACATACACTATCCCCCCTCCACCCACATACAATATCCCCCTCCACCCGCATAACATATCCCCCACCACCCACATACAAAATCCCCCTCCACCCACAACAATTTCCCCTCTCCACCCGCAGACAAATATCCCCCTCCACCCGCATACAATATTCCGCCCTCCACCCACATTACAATATCAATCCCCCTCCACCCCCTGCATACAATATTCCCCCTCCACCCGCATTCAATATCCCTTCCTCCACCCACATACAATATCCCCCCTCCACCCCACATACACTATCCCCCCTCCACCCACATACACTATCCCGCCCCCTCCACCCACAACACAATATCCTCCTCCCCTCCAATTCCTCCTCCACCCACATACAATATCCCCCTCCACCACACCAATACAATATCCCCTTCCACCCACATACAATACCCCGTCCACCACACAACAATATCCCCCCTCCACCCATACAATATCCCCTCCACCCACATACAATACCCCCCTCCACCCACATACAATATCCCCCCTCTACCCCCACATACAATATCTCCCTCCACGTTATCCATGGTCACAGCACCTCACCACCATCCCCTAAAATATAGACCAAGCAAGAAAGAAAAAAGGTAACTCCTAACACAGGGTCAATCAGGACACATGGTAACGCTGGCATAATACCCTGGCACCTGATATATACCAACAACACCGCCATAGAGAGACCACATAGGTGTCAAGCACCAGCTCAGGTATTAACCTACCAAATCACAGCCATATAGAGTACCAACAATAGAGTCAGCACAGCCAGCTCAGATAATACCTACAACACTAACCGCCATATAGAAGACCACTATATGAGTTCAGACACCAGCTCATGGTATAACCTACAACACCGCCATATAGAGACCACATAGAGGTCAGACACCAGCTCAGGTATAACCTACAACACCGCCATATAGAGACCACATAGAGGTTTTTTTCCAAAGACTAACCTGAGTAGACTTAAATCCCCCACCATAATTTTCCTGCTCTGACAACCAGATGTACATCTTCTTGGCGCTACGCAGGTCATTTTGAAGCAGGGCAGTAAGTAATGCGTACGATGTGGCTTCAACAGCAAGAGCAGTCCCCTTCGGTCCAAAGTGAAGATCTTGATTAACTATGAATACAAAAAATTTTCAAAAATCAGTTGTCAACATTTTACTGCATGTCTATAGTACTAGATTTATTGCTTAAATGTATCCAGAATATGTCAGCAGAGACCATTGTTTTGCCAGGTTTTATTAATACAGGTTCTGGATACAGCTTTAAAGAAGGCCAGTCAATTAGGATATACCGTATTTTTTCGACTTTAAGATGCAACCCGACCATAAAGACTCCCACTTATCGTATTATTCTGACTTTAAGATGCCACACGGAGACCTAAACGCACTTATCGTATTTTTTCTGCTTTAAAGATGCAACCGGACCATAAAATGCGACCACTACCCAGTGTCAGACTGGGGGGTCTGGGGGCCCACAGGGGAGTGATCTTGGGGGCCCACCCTAACTTGTACGTAAATAGTATTACCTACCCTAGGCCTCTTCGGACATAAATGCGCCCATTTTACCACATAATACAGTGTGCAAAACAGAACTGTATAGGGTATTACAATAGCAGAAGAGAATCACATATCTGTCTATCTCACATATCTGTCTGACTCACACGTCTGTCCGTCTAATCATATCATCATAGACACAGGGCTAAGGTAGCTCCATCCATAACCCCCTCCACCCACATACAATAAACCCCCTTCCACCCCCATACAATATCCCCCTCCCCCCACATACAATATCCCTCCCCCTCCACCAAGCATACATATCCATCGCCCCCCATCCCCCTCCACCCACATACAATATCCCATCCCCCTCACCCACATACAATATCCCCCACCCCCACCACTACCCATACAATATCCCCTCTCCCCTCCATACAATATCCCCCCCACCCCCACATACAATATCTCCCTCCACATACATACAAAATCCCCCTCCACCCACATAACACTATCCCCCCTCCAACCCCGACAGACAATATCCCCCTACAAGCCCATATACAATATCCCCCTCCACACCACATACACTATCCCCTCCCCGCCCACATACAATATCCCCCCCCTCCACCCGCATACAATATTCCCCCTCTCACTCCGCATACAATAATCCCCCCTCCCACCCCGCATAACAAATATCACCCTCAACCCGCCATACAATATCTCCCTCCACCCACATACAATACCCCCCCCTCCACGCCACATACAATATCCCCATCACCCACAAAATATCACAATATCCATCCCCGTCCCACCCACATACAATATCCCCCTCCACCCCCATACAATATCCCCCCACCCACCTCACATAACCCCCCTCCACCCACATACAATATCCTCCTTCCACCCCACTTCAATAACCCCCTCCACCCACATTCAATATCCCCCTCCACCCACATACAATATCCCCCTCCCCCACCCACATACAAAATCCTCCTCCACCCACATACAATATCCCCCTCCACCCACATACAATATCCCCCCCACCCACAAGTCAATATCCTCCTCCACCCCCATACAATATCACCCACCATCCACCCCACATACAATATCCCTCCTCCACCCACATACAATTCCCCTATCCCCCTCCACCCAATACAATAAGTCCCCTCCACCCACATACAATATCCCATCACCCCACCAACCCACTATACAATATCCCCCTCCACCCCACATACAATAATCCCCCTCCACCCACATACAATATCCCCCTCCACCCACATACACTATCCCCCTCCACCCCATACAATATCCTCCTCCACCCACATACAATATCCCCCTCCACCTCACATACAATATCCTCCTCCACGCAACAAACAATATCCCCCTCCACCCACATACAATATCCACCCTCCACCCATTACATATCCCCTCCACCCACATACAATATCCCCTCCACCCACATACAATATCCCCCAGCCCCCCTCCACCACACATACAATATCCCCCTCCACCCACATACAATCCATCCCCCTCCACCCACATACAATATCCCCCCCTCCACCCACCTACAATATCCCCTCCACCCACATACAAAATCCCCTCCATCCCCCTCCACCCACATACACTATCCCCCTCCATCCCACCATACACTATCCCCCTCCACCCACATACACTATCCCCCTCCACCCACATACAATATCCCCCTCCACCCACATACTATATCCCCCTCCACCCACAAACAATATCCCCCTCCACCTACAAACAATACTTATCCGCTTCCACCACATACAATATATCCCTCCACCACAAACAATACCCCCCCTCCACCCACATACAATAACCCCCTCCACCCACATACAAATATCCCCCTCCACCCACATACAATACCCCCTCCACCCACATACAATATCCCCCCCCTCCACCCACATACAATAACCCCCTCCCCCCACATACAATATATCCCCCTCCACCTACATACAATACCCCCCTCCACCCCACATACAATATCCCCCTCCCACCCACACTACAATATCCCCCCCATCCCCCCACAATACAATATCCCCCCCCTCCACCCACATATACAATATCCCCCTCTCCCCTCCACCCACATACAATATCCCCCTCCACCCACATACAATATCCCCTCCCAACCCACATACAATATCCCCTCCACCCACATACAATATCCCCCTCCCCCCCCACACACTCCCCCTCCCCCCACATACAATATTCCCCCTCCACCCACATACAATATCCCCCTCCACCCACATACAATATCCCCCTCTCCACCCACATACAATATCCCCCTCCACCACATACAATATCCCCTCCCCCCCACATACAAAATCCCCGCCCCCCACATACAAAAACCCCCTCTCCCTCGCCCCCCACATACAAATCCCCCTCACCCACATACGAATATCCCCCTCCATGTTTCCTTGGTCACGCACCTCACCACCTTCTAAAATAAACACCCACAAGAAAATAAAAAGTGTAACTCCTATCACAGGTCAGGTTTGGGGTTCCCTCACTCTTACAAGTCAGGGACACATGTACACTGCCACATACATGCGCCGATAATCTTACAACACCGCCATAAAGAGACCACAAAGTGGTCAGACACCAGGCTCAGGTATAAACCTTACAACACCTCCATATAGAGACTACATCGAGGTCAGACACCAGCTCAGGTATAACCTACAACAACCCGCCATATAGAGACCACATAGTGGTTCAGACACCGCTCAGGGTATAACCTACAACACGCTTCCCTCCAAATATAGAACCACATAGCCGGAGATTTTGGATCACGTTGAAAGTCGTGGGCAGCTTAAAAATCTTTTGATCAAAATATGTGAACCGATAGTCTCAAAAGTATTTTTTCACATAGCGGTCAGACACCAGCTCGGATCACATCCATTACAGTGAATACTGACGAGATCCCAATGATAGAAGTAAAATAACCCTTAAATCAGGGCTCACCGGAGACATTCTTATCTGATCAGTCGTTCTCTTCCTCTCATGAGTTGTTCTTATTTCCCTTTTCTTCTGCATCAGTTCCACAACCGATACCATGAGGACTTGTCCCGGCCACCACTCATCCCTGCAGAAATTTACACACAAATATCTTAGATTCCTCAATTTTTCCAGCACCATCTTTACCCATTCCCACCTCTGTACAAACTGCCCTAGGGGTTGGAGGTGGGGAGAGGACTAATCCCCCTTGAGATAATGCACAACTAAGACTTCTGCCCTCTCAATTATATTACCAAATGATAGGTAGGCAAATGGACCCAAAGGGTCACAGGTAATTTGATAGTGCTTCTATTTAGGTAGTAAGATAACCCTCGCTGGATAGGTTTAATTGGTAGGGGCCAGCCCCAGGCAGCTGGTGGGACCTAGCCATCGGGGGGTAGGATAAATAGCCCTCAGGTAGATATGCAGGACCCTAGTTAGGAAAGTAGATCGTCTACAGTTAGGTTGGTCCGGACCCCAGTTGTGTAACTGGTAGGTGATGTGTTGGTGAGCTACCCAATTAGTTAGCTTTAGGTAGGTGGTTTTCCCCCAGTTAGTGCAAGCTGTAGTGTAGTTATGGTCCCCTTTATATAGGCTGCAACAGTTAGGGACCCCCTTGAAGTAGTATACAAGGCGAGTTAAGAGAGCCTCCATAAGGGTGCTTCACATTCGGTGCGGTTTTTTTGCTTTTTGACCGTGTGAAAGCACCCTTAGGTAGTATACAAGGCAGTTAGGAGGTCTCCTTTTAGATAGTAGTATACAGGCAGTTAAGGCCCCTCCTTAGATAGTATATACAGGCAGTTAGGGTCTCCTTTAGGTAGTATAACAGGCGTAGGGCCTCCTTTAGCTAGGTGCAGTAAGTCAGCCTCCCCCCCACCCCCTTTTAGCTATCCGAGCCTGGCTATAGCTACAGACCAGTTATGATCTCATTCCTGATAGGCTCGCCAGCAGTGGTTGCTATAGCTACAGACTGCTTCTACTGCAACCAAGTGGAAGCCAGTAAACATGCCCCCGCAATTCAAAGTGAAACCAAGAAACAGGACTGAGGGTAAGAGCATACATGGGCAACCTCCCCCGTTTTTGGTGGGGGGGGTCCCGCTTTTTGGGGGTCCCCCCCCCCCCCTCCCGGGGGATTTTGGGTTTCCCTCCCCACCGCCGGGAAAAGGCCGGGGGGCTCTTTAAAGGGCCCCGCGGCGCCCAAGTAGGGGCCTAGTGCGCAAAAAAACTTTGCGCCGCCGGGCCGCTCCCAAACAGGGGGGTTTGAAGCGGGCCTGCTGCGCCCGCTTTCCCCCCCCCGGGGGGTTCTCGCTGGGGCGGGGGGGGGAAAGGGATCGTTCCCCCCTTTCCCTTCCTCCCCCTTTTATGTCCGGGGGGGGGTGTGGGGGGCCGTACATACAGGTCAGCGGCGCGGGGGAATTTTATGGGGCGGCGGGGCCGGGGGAGTTACCCCGCACTGCTCTCACTTCCCCCTGCGCCGCTGGGGGAGATCCCCCGGGAAACGGCCGGCTGCAGGAGCCTGGTGGGGTGAGTGGCTTTTATTATTTTTTTTTTTTTCCTATATGGGGGGGTTTCCCTTGGGAAAACCAATGGGGGCACTACCTGGGCAAAGGGGGGGCACTACCGGGCCCAACAGAGGGGCATACCTGGCAAAAATTGGGGAAAACCTCCCCCCCCCCTCCCCCCCAACCCCCCCCAAAAAAGGGGCCCCCCCAATCTTCCCCTTTTGCCCCCCAGAGGGGCATCTACCCCGGCAAAAAGGGGAAACAAAACCGGGCTTTCTTCCAAAGCCTTTTATGCCTTAGGGGGGTTGCCCCGCCCCTTAATTTCCCCCACTTTTTAATTTTCAAAAGTTGCCAATTTATGGGTAAGAGGAATGGATGAAATTTGAACAACCCCTTTAATTTTTGGAGGATAAGATGCGCTTTTTAATGGTGGCATTGAACTTACCTCATAATGAACTGGGGAAAACCCTCAAAATTTTATATGGTTGGAAAGTAAAAAAGGAAATATTTGCACGTTTTTTGGGGGTTTTTTGGGGTTTTTAAAGGGGTAAATGTCTTGATATCATTGAATTTATCTCTTTCGCAGTTCGGAACTTTCAGCGGGTACCCCAAAAGTTTTTTTTGTTATATTTTAGTACTTTTAAAACCCTTTTAAAGGGCCAGTCAGTTTTGACCTTTTCCCGACCAGGCCCCATTTTTTAAAAAACTTTGGGATTTTCATTTATGTTTAAAAACTTTTTTACCACTTTTAACCCATCCATGTGATTTGAGATTTTTTTTCTCGTGACACATTGTGCTTTAAGTTTTTAAAAAATTTTTTTCCATAAAACCCTTGTTTGTTTTGAAAAATATCAAAAATTTCATGAAAATTTGGAAAAATTTGCGATTTTGAAAGTTGCAAAATTTTCTGCGGCAAGACTAATTATTCCCACAAAATATTTTTAAAATACATCTACCATAATTTCCACTATGGTTTGGGCATATTTTTAAATGACTTTTTTTTTTTCGACATTAGGGGCTTAAAATTTAGTAGAAAATTTTAAAATTTTTTCAAAAAATTTTTGCATATACTTTTTTTTTAGGGACCACCCCCGTTTTGTGGCTTTGAGGGGCCTCATGTTAGATACCCCATAAATGACACTTCTAAAAAACTAAACCCCTTACGTATTTTACAACACTGTTTAGGAAAAGTTTGAAAACCCCTTTAGGTATTTCACAGAAATTAAAGAAAAATGGAGCTGAAAAATGTCAAAATGTCACTTTTTTTTGAGTTTTTTCTATTTTCCCCATTTTTCATGGAAGGGGGTAATTTATGGGTTAATGCAATTTAATATAAATTTCCCCCCAGTCTGCCTTTTTTTTAGAGTATCCCATATGTGGCCCTAGTGCATTATTGACTCCCCCATAAGCCCCAGAATGGGAGGAGCCCCTACTGGACTTGAGGTCTCATTTTCTTTTCGATTTTATTTGGGCCCAATTTCAGGTTTGGGGGGCCCTAAAAAATGGGGGGAAAAAACCCAGTTTGGGTCTTTTTTTTTTGATTTTCAATTTTACGAAAATTTCGCCCGTGCATGTAAATGACGGGATAACTTTACATGGAGGTCGGGTACGTTACAATATAAAAGATTTTATATATTTTTTTCTGTTTTATTACTTTTACACGTAGAAATGTCTAAAAAAATTGCGTTTTTATGTTGTCCTATTTGACAGCCATAACTTTTTTAAATTTGCTGTGTGCAGGTGTTTTATGGTTTTTTTTTTTGGGGGATGATTTTGAAGTTTTTATTGGTCCTTTAAAGGGGGGTGCATATTCACTAGTTCATTTTTTTTAAAGGGTTTTTGTAAAATGTTTTGAAAAAAAATACCGAATTTGGTAGTGTTTTTTTATTTTTCTTTTTTATACAGTACGTACGGTAAAATGAATGGTGCTTTACTCGGGTCAAAACGATTACACCGATACCCAATTTGTATATTTTTTTTAGTTTTACTGCATTTATAAAAATAAAAACACTTTTATTAAAACCAAGAAAATACTTTTTGCTGCCTAGCTGAGAGCCAAAACTTTTTAATTTTTCTGTGTTGGGCTGTGTAGGGACTTTTTTTGCGGGATGAGTTTGAGTTTTTTTTAGACATTTTTGGGGGGACAAAGGTTTTTTTGACGCTTTTAAACCCAAAATTTTTTTGGAGCCAGGGGAAAAAAAATACCAACCCTATAGTGTTTTTTTTTTTTATTTTTTAAAACACGCTCAATTGCAGTATCGTGAATTTTTAATTTTTATCTTGGTCGATACTTTATGGCGATATCTGTTTATTATTTTTTTTTTTGTGAACATTTTTTTAAAAAAAAAAAAAAAAAAAAGTTTTTTTAGTGTGTAAAAAAAATTTTATTCATCGCTATTTTCTGAGAGTTTTTCTTTTTTTATTTTTCCGTATACAAGCTGTGAAAAGGACTTTTTTTTTTGCGGGATAACAAATTTTTAATTGGTAAAATTTTGGCGTTTATGGGATTTTTGATCGTTTTATTCCTTTTTAGTGCTGCGGGATGAACAATAATCTTAATTCTGTGATTGTTTTTTTATTTGTTTTTTTACGGGGTTCACCGTACGGGTTTAATTAAATGCAGATTTATGGGCGGTCGTTACGACCGGGGATACCAAATAGGTTTTTTATTTATTTTTGATCATTTTTGGGGGGGATTGGGTTTGTAAAGGGGAAAAGGGCGGTTACGTGTTTTTTTTTTTTATTTTTGTGTTTTACTTGTTTTTCAGTTTTTTTACTTTTTTACATTTTTTTTTTCTTTCCCCCTAGGGGGTTTTGGAATGAGAGATCTTCAGATCCCTCATTCAATAGGGAAACAGTACATAGCTTGTTGCTGTGCACTGGTTGCTATGGTAAAATGCGTCACGATGCCCGGGGGATCCCCCAGGGCCGGCCGGGGCATCGTGGGCGACAGACAACCCGGAAGGGATTTTTGCCCCCTTGGTGTCTGTAAGGAGGGAGGATCTGCACGGATCGCCCGGGGTACGTGGGTCGGGGGCCCCGCTGCGGGATGTCCTGTAAAAATAAGCTGACACCCCCGCGCCGATGCAGGGAAATCTGCTTTAGAGTTCGCGCGATCCTCCGGACGTAGGCATACGTCCAAGGTCGTGAAGGGGTTAAAAACAACCTTAATTTTTTAAAATTTGCGCCGCAGCAACATATCCTGCGACTGATACCTTTTTTATTTTTCCACTTATGGACCTGGGTGAGGGTTCATTTTTTGCAGGATGAAGAGTAGTTGTCAGAATACATGGTACTTTTTGATCAATTTTTATTCCAATTATTTGGGGACGTAAAATGACCAAAAAGATGCAATTCCTTTTGGGTATTTCTTTCCTTCTACAGTGTTCACAGTATGGAATAACTGATGTTATATGTCAAAGAATCGGACTTTTAGGGACTTTTAGGGACGCATTGATACCAATTATGTGTAACTTTTTTTTTGTATTTGTAAAACATCAAAAGGGGGGTGTTTTGAACTTTTTTAATATATATTTTTAAAATTTGTAAAACTTTCTTCACTTGTACATGTTGTTGTCGGTAAGGCATTCCTCCCAACTTTCTGGATGGTCAAAGAGGGACACTTTTGGCTTATTGAAAAAAAATCTATATTTTTTTCAGAAATATCTCTGTGCTTCAATCATTTTTCAGTTACATATTGGAAAAAAAATATCTAGATATACACATTTTTATAGTCTAAATTGCAACAACTTATATATGAATTGTAGCCAAAGATGTGGCTAGGAACCCAAAAGATGCTTTTTTGGGACAAAATAGAAAGTTCATTGATGCAAACCTAATTATCAAGTCAAAAAGAGGAACATTTAAAGGGGGTGTCTCTCTTCAAAGATTTGCTTTCGACATATAGGGAACACTAAATGAAGACGTTTTCCAAATATATTGCTTTGTTCATATTTTTTGTTGAGGAGCTACAAGTGATTTTATCACCTACTGAGGGCTTTCTGGTTTCTCTAGTGACCAACCTGTTTGCTCTCCTCTGCTGTTTGTCTTATCTGATAGCAGGGAGTGAGGTCATCACACAGGTCACAGCACAGAACTGCAGGCAACCAGAGAGCTTGTGTGTTATCTGATCTTTCAGACAAAAGACACTAATTACTGCTGTATACTTTAGCTCTGAAGCTTCTCTGGACCTGGTAGCAGGAGATTGTTTATCTAATCTAGACTAATTAGCAGAAGACTAAATTCACAGAGATCATATGCTAATTACAGACAGCTTGACCAGGACGTGACAGGGTGCATGAATGAAATAATGCTGCTTTGCTCTATAAAACAGTGAGATGAGACAACCCCTTTAAGGAGTAAAGAGGGACAGAGGGAGTTGGGTCAAAAATAGGGACTGTTCTAAAAGAGGGACACTTGGGTGGTATGGGTAGGGAGTTAAAAAAAACTGTCTCAGGCATGTTTGATGCAGATATAATACCAGTGATGTGATTTTTCTGTTACACAGGCATCCACTCTCACTATTTCTACAGTACTGCCACCAATGATTTGACTTACAATACCCCTTTATACACTATGACGAGGACTCTGGATGACATCACACTTTTTTGGTATGACAGTATCAGTGAAGTGGTAGAACGGAGAGCTCCTTGGTTTCAAAGTCCATTTGCCTCTTTATTGGAAGCAAGTAAATATTATCATTCCTTACAACAGAGTATGCAAGCCTTTCTACTAAACATCTCATATGATCTGAATCAAACTGAGGGTAAGTAGCAGTAAAATATTTTAGGTGCTTAATTCAAAGGTTTTTCATGCTTTTATACTTTTTTATGCACAGAACCCAAGGATGCAATATTAAAAGGTGACATTTTAGTTGACTGATCCAGTATTTGTATATTGGTCTCTCACAGGTTAATATTGGATCCATCAACAAAAACGGTACTTTGGATTTCTTTTAACTTTTTTTGACAAAGTATGTGGAAATGTTTTATCTGATATAAAGGTAAACCTTGCTTAAAGGAGTTTTCCCATCTGGTGTTTTTGGCCTGTTTACAGCAGCCTGAACAGGGGGTGGGAGTTAAAAAATACGGGCCACCCAGCCTGATCAGGAAGGGGAAACCCGAGTGTAGAAAAACCACAGCTTTTATAGGAAAGTGGGAGCCTGAAACTGTAGAACTTCCACGGCTGATCAGGAAGAGGGAACTGAAACTGTAAAACTGTCCCCCAGCCTGATCGGAAGAGGGAGCCTGAAACTGTAGAACTGTCCCACCCTGATCAGGAAGAGGGGCCTGAAACTGTAAAAACTGCCCAACCCTGACGGAAGGGGAGCCTGAAATGTTAAAAACTGTCACAGCCTGATCGGGAAGAGGGGCCTGAAACTGTAGAAATGTCCACAGCTGATCGGGAAAGAGGGAGCCGAAAAACTGTAAACCACCCACAGCCTGATCAGGAAGGGGGAGCCTAAAATGTAACTGTCCACCCCTGATCAGGAAGAGGGAGCTGAAACTGTAGAACGTCCACGCCTGATCAGGAAGAGGGAGCCTGAAACTGAGAACCGCCCACCCCTGATCAGGAAGAGGGAGCCTGAAACTGTAGAACGGTCCACAGCCTGATCAGGAAGAGGGAGCCTGAAACTGTAGAACTGTCCACAGCCTGATCAGGAAGAGGGAGCCTGAAACTGTAGAACTGTCCACAGCCTGATCAGGAAGAGGGAGCCTGAAGCTGTGGAACCACGCACAACCTGAACAGGAAGTGGGAGCCTGAAGCTATAGCACAGGAGCTTGTTTATAATTTTTTACCTTCAAATTTTAACTCTTTATTGCTCTGTAGCCTTGTGCTTTGTTGTTAAAGTTCCTCCATCACCATTGTCCCTCTAACAGGTTCAGCTAGGAATAGCAGAGCTGAAATGTCCGTCACTGCTGTAGAACCGCCCACAGTCTGAAGAAGAAGTAAAACAGGAACCGCTTCTGGCTCCCACTTCCTGTGCAGGCTGTGGGCAGTTCTACAGCTTCAGGCTCCACCCTTCCTGTTCAGGTTGTGGGTGGTTCTACAGCTTCAGCGCTCCCACTTCCTGTTCAGGTTGTGGGTGGGTTCAAACAGCTTCAGGCTCCCATTTCCTGTTCGGGCTGTGGGGGGTTCACAGCTTCAGGCTCCCATTTCCCCTGTTAGTTTGGGGGAGGTTATACACATGACTGCATTTCAGCTCTGCTATTTAGGGGCCCCTTGTTAGAGGGACAATGGGTGGGGAGGATTTAACAGCAAAGACAAGGCTCAGAGTTATAAAGGTTAAATTTTGTCAGTAAGAAAAAAAAACAACTCCTGTCTGCTGTAAGACACAGAAAGGGGACTGATGGTAACATCCCGCAAGAGCTCTACGCAGAGAGAGGTGGGGGAAGTAGGGAAGCTTGGGGCCCCCAACCGGAGATAACATCGCTTTACTTAATGAAGAAAAAACAAAAATGGGCCAAAAAACCCAATAGAGCCATAGCAACCCAATCAGAGCCAAGCAACCAATCAAGCTCATAGCAACCAATCAGTGCTTAGTAACCCAAATCAGAGTATGCAACCAATCAGAATAAAAACCAACCAAATAAAGCCCATCAACCAATCAGAGCTCATAGCAACCAATCAATTTTAAAACAACAAAGTCAAAGCCCATAGCGACCAATCGGGCTCATGCAACCAATAAGCACTTATAAAAATTAAAGCTGAGCTCTGTTTGTTTGCTATGGGTTTATTTTGGTTGTTTTTTTGAGCTTCTGGTTTTTGGTCGCTAAGGGCTTTTTTTGGGATTGTTTGCGTAGGGGCTCTGATTGGGGTTGGTTTCTCTGTTGGGTTTTGGGGGCATGCCAACACAAAACGCTTATTTAAAGGACAGTTTACATACATAAGGCCGTAAATATATGAATTATTTCAAATATATGAGTGCATTTCAGCTGGCTATAGAATATATGAAAACTTGAAGCTCTTATCACACATTTTTTCATTTAAAAATTTTGGGGGGGCCCTTTCCAGGGCTGGGAAAGGTTTTTCTGGTGCCCTGGGCAAAAAGGCACAAAACACCCCAATGGAAAATTCAGCCACGCATGCCTCTTTGCGCCTTTTTTTTCTGCCGGGGATAAAGGGTGGGCCCTGGGCGATCGCCTACCTTCGCCTACCCATCGTCCCGGCCCTGGGCCCATCCATCAACAGCATGGTGAGCTTACTTCAGATGAGGACCAGCTGTAAGAAATAACTTACCTCTCTTGGTACCTTACCAGGCCTCCATACTTTTCGGGGCATAAGACTGCCAGCTTTTTTGACTGATTAAAAAAATCAAAATTTTAGCCCCCTTGTGGGGGGAAAACAAACACGATTGGGTGTGCTAGAGGGTGGTTAGAGACGTGGCCTTATGTGGTGTCATGTCATATACCCCCGGGAAGGGCCAGTGCATGCTTTGCCCGGGGCCCCTAATGGTTAGAGGCCCAAATAAAATGGATACCATACATTTATCCTCCCCCACCAACTGGCAGCGCTGTGGGATGCTGTCAGCATGACTCCAGATACCTGTGACCAGAGTCAGAATGGGACTAAAAAGCAGCCCTGACACAAATCCCCCCACAATTTCCCCAAATTATTGCCAAAATTTTCTCTTTGGGCAAAGCCCCCCTCGCCACTTTTGAAAATAAGTAACGCCATCAACACAAGCAAGAAATTAAAAGTGGCGCAGAGGAACCCCTAATCTCAGGGACAGTTGTGCACTAACTTTTACAATCAGAAACAAGTATATGCTGTCACTATATCAGCACTGGTATGACCTACAAAACTGCCATGTAGTGACCACATAGTGGTCAGCCACCAGCTCAGGTCACTATCACATGACAGTGACCACAGCACTGATCCAAAACAGAAGCAAAATAATTCCTGACATCCAGGGTCTCACAGGAGACATCATCTTGATATCTGCTCTTCTCTATTGAGTCGTTCTCTTTACCTATTCTTCTCCATCCGACTCAAAACCAGAAAAGTTTTTCCCGGGGCCCCAAAATCGCTCCTGCAAAAAATTTTAACCATGCAAAAAATCTTAGGGCTACCACTTTTCTAGCACTCTTCTAGTACAAGCCCCAAACCATGTGCCCCCAAAAGTAATAAAGACCCCCTTGTGCTCCAAACAGTAAAAGTACCCATGGATAGCCATGGGGCTCCCATTTTTGCACCTAATTTTAGTCTTGTTTGCTGTCCCCTTATAGTAGGTAGCCCACCTCCCCCCCAAAAAAACGATAGACAGATAAACCCCAACTCGGCAGGTAGGTATACAACCACCCCCATTAAATAGGTCAGTAGGTATATATGCCTCCCAGTAGGTAGGTATTTTAACCCCTGTGATATGGTTAAACCCTCCCCAAAAATAGGCAGGTTTTTTTCATGCCCCGTAATTTTGATTTGGTATAAAGACCTTATTAATAGTAGGTATTTTTATAACCCCCCCAAAGTAGATAGGTATGAAGGCCCCCCATTAAGTAATTAGGTAGGTAGGTAGGTACAGTATACAGGCTCCAAGTAGGTAAGCAGCTATATAGGCCCCCATTTAGTAGGCAGGTAGTTATATAGGTCCTCAGGGGTGGCTGGGTTTAAAAAAAACCCCAAAATTAAGTAAAAATAGGTGGGAAAGGGTAAATAGCCACATTTTTTAAGTGGGAAAAGGAAAATTATATAGGTAATAAGTAAATAGGTATGTTGCCCCAATTAAAAAAGGCCCCTTCATTAATTTAGGTTTATAAAAGGTCCCCCTATCTATCTACCCTATCTATCCTATCTACCCTACCCAATCTATCATCTATCTCATATCTATCTATCTATCTATCTATTTTTATCTCATATCTATCTATCTATCTCATATCAATCTATCAAACAATCTTCCATATCAAACAAATCTATCCCCTACTATTTTATCTATCTCATATCAATCAAACTACCCTACCCTATCTATCTATCTATCTCAAACTATCAAACTATCCTTTAAAAATAAAATCTATCTAAACCCATTCAAATTTTATCTATCTATCAAATCTATCTACCTCTATCTCATCTAACTATCTATCAACTATCAATCTATCTATTTTATCAAACACATATCAGAGGGTTTGGTTTTAAAATTTATGGACAAAATTTTCCCTTTTTTTCAACGGGTTTTCCCACAATGTAACAAAGTGAAAATGAAATTACTTATTTTTCATTTCCTGGAAATTGTTTTTGGGAAAATCCTGAACATGTAAACATGGCTAAAGTGTTCCTAATTATTAGTCTATCACAAAAGCTTTAAGTACAAATAAATATTTTAAAAATCTTTTTTAGATATTTTCCCAAAAAAATTGTGCATAAAAAAAAAAGGGCGTGAAAGGTCCCACGGGCAAAAAAATTTTACAGAGGTTTAAAAATATCGGGGTGCTGATCATTTGATGATGACAGTGCAAACCCTTTTGATAACAAAAAGGGTTTTCCCATTCAATGAGGCAAGGAGAATCTTAAAGACTTTAAAGGAATTTTAAAACCAAAGAAAAGGGGGAGAAAAAAAGGGTTTTTTGTTTAACAGGGGCGTTTTTTTTTTTGCATGGAATGAAAAGGCCCTTTAATCAAAAATCAAAGGTTCACTTCAACGGGTGAGAACAGAATCTTAAAAAGAAATAGAAAAAAAAATCACATTTTTAGATTTTTAAAAAAAATTAAAATTAGCAATTTTATTCCTTTAAAAAGTAATTTTATAACAAAAAAAGGAAAACAAACAATTTTTAGTCCAAAACCCCTTAGAATTAAAAAACCCAAAGTTTCCTGTAGTTTTAAACCCGGGGTTTTGTAAAACATGGGATTTTGGGGCCCACCCCAAAAATCTTTCTCCCAAAACCTTTAGGTTTTTGGAGACGTCGCTTGGCCAAAAATTGATTTTCACTCCTCGGGGGAGATTTCCATTGGGTTCCCAGGTTGGAGCCGGAAAACCACTCCAAATTTTTAAAAACCCAATCAAACAGATCCACTCTTTAAAATTTTTTCCCCCTTGGCTTTTTTTTCCAAGGGAAAATTTCACGGGAAAACCCCCCGCCACACCTTCTTAAATTTTTTTTAACAAAGGGAAAAAAGGTTGGGGAAAAACCCCTGGAAATTTAGGAAGGGCCCCAACCAAATCCCTCTTTTTAAAATTTACAATGAAAGGCCCATCCGCCCCTTTTTTGCAAAAACCCTCCCCCCCGCCCAAAGTATGATTTTGGGGGACGGGAGGCTTGGGGGTTGGAACTCATTTTTCTTCTTCCCCAAACTGGGTTTTTTTGGAAATTGAAACCAAAAATTTTTGGTCCTTCCCTTACCACATGCCCCTCACTCCCCCGCCTCCTCGGGAAAACCATATGGTCTTTTTTGGTGAACTTTTTTAACAGGCCGGATTTTTGTTTTGGTGTGGGGGCAGGGGACCCTTGGGCGCCCCCCGGCAGGTTTTTTAATCCATGGCCCGTGTTTTTTACAAAAGGTAAATTTTTTGACCCTTGGGTCCCAGCCTTTTTCCGGGTCATTGACCAGGTCCTTCCATGTGGGTTCGGGGGCGGGTTTTTGGGACCTTTTTTCAAAAACCCATGGGGTTCCCCATGGGGGCGAGCTGGGTTGCATGGGAACCCAACCGGGGAAGATTTTGGTCTTGCCCAAAGGTGGAGATTTTGGGAGGGGTATTGTTAGAGTGTGTGGACGGGGGTATAAAAAAAACCCGGTTTGCCTTTAAAAAAGGTAAAAATTTGCAAAGAAAGAAAGGCTACAAAAGGGGTTGGGGAAAGAAGGCCAGAAATTTTTTCGGGTTAGAAATGATAAAAATAAAAAATTTTTAAAATACAAAAAAATGAAAAATTATCATTTAAAAATCAAAAATTTGGGTTTTTTAAAATTTTTTTTTGGGGATTCAAAACCTCACAGTTGAAGTAAAAAAAAATGAAAAAAATTTAAACAGACCCCCCAAACTTGTAGGTGAGAAAATTACTTTTTGGGCCAGTGAATCAAAATATTTTAAAATTTCCCCAAACTGTATTTAGAAACTACGTGATAAGATAAAAAACCTTTAAATTATAAAATTTCATTTTAAAGAATTTTTTTTCCTTTTTCAAAGGAAAACCGACTTTTGGGCAAGTTTAGACGGATGAAACCGCTCTAAAAAAACGGCACCGCCCGGGGGCCTGTTCGGGTTATCGCTATTGAGGGGAAAAAAACCATTTTTTTTTCTTTCAATGTTGAGACCGCAAGTTGGACAGCAGAAACGGCAGATGCTGAAAAAAAAAGGGGCACGGGTTTTTCAATTCCAAAAAAACTGTTTTAAAAGAAAAAACCAATTTTTTTTGGGTGAATATTTGAAAACCCACACTTAACCGGCGCTGTCATTGGGAAAGTACACAATAAATAGGAAAGGTATGGCTTACATAGGTTAAGACTTTATATGGCTCTTTGTAGGTCCCACTATTATGTCCATACTAGGTCTGGTTGTAAATATCAATGTCCGTTATTTTGCCCAATTATTTTCTTTGGGCCCCTTCTATTTAATAACAATTTTACAGTCATATTTTATTATTTTTTTCCCCAAAGTTAGTAAAAAAAATTAAAATGTTCATCCAATAACATACCCCCAAATTTAAGGGGGAGAGTCGGGTTCAATTCTGTTTTATGGGGGCCCCCTTTTTGCCCCCCGGGCCAAATGAAAAAAAATTGGGGTTGTAAAAGTCTTCCTCCCCTTTGGGAAATTTTCCCCCCCTTTTTTTAAAATTTTTAAACTCCCCCAAAAAATTTTTGAATGAAATTTTTTGGGTATTTTTAATGTAAATAGACGGGCACAAAGCAACAAATGTTTGTGAATTTTAAAAAGAAAATTTAACGCTTTTTTTAAAAAAATTTTTTGAAAAATTAAATAATTAAGTGGGCTTTGCAAAAAGTAATTCATTTCCTTTGAAACTCTAAAAACCCCTAAAAAAAATTTCAATAAAAGACATCAGAGCAAATTTTCAAAACCCTTCCAAAAAAATTTTTTCCCCCCCTATAGGTACATGGGACAAATTTTATATATAAATTTCACATTTTTTTCATGCAATTTTTGTAAAGTGTTCACCAAGGGGTTAAAAAATTAAATTTGGTTTGCCCTTAAATTCAACCCCTCAACCCAACTTATTGAAAGATAAAAATTTTTAGCGCTGATTCTTTTATATGATTTTTTGGGATGTTACAGTACATTTCAGAAACCCAAAGGTAAAAGGGGTTATGGGGTTTTTCCAGTTTGCTTGTTTTTTTTTTATATTTTTTGGGCGTTTTATACTGATTCTTTTAAAAACAAAAAAAAAATCAAGTTTTAACCCCAATTGCCTTTAAAAATTTCACCTAATAAGAAAATAGAGCAATTTTGGATTCATTTATTTTTCATATAACTATACCTTTTTTTTGAAGGCCTCAGAGGTTTGTTTAGTGAACAAAATGAACAAAAGGCATCACGAAAGGCAAGGAAACAAACCAGAAAACTCAGGGGTAAAGGTTTTTTTTGCAAAGGTATTTCAGGGTTAGGGGGAAAAAAAAAAAATAGCCCCAAACCGAACCTCCCCAGATCCCTGTTCAAATTTTCCAAACATCCGTAAATGGGAAAGGAAATTGGCACAACTAATAATCCAAAACCCTTTCAGTTTTTGGGCCACCTAAATTTGACAGGGCCCTAACAAAAAGAGCAAATTTAATTCCCGGAAACGGTGAGAGGTTGATGGTCCCCCCTGGAAAGGGGCCGCAGAAGATCCCCAGCCCCAAAGGGGGGAATCGTACACAAGATGAAATATTTTTGGGCCCTGGGGCCCCCCACAAAAATCTGGCCTTTATTTGGGAAAAGTGGCAAGAAAAAGGCCCTTTTAAAAGCAACTCCCGGGAAGTTCCCTTTTTTCAGTTTTTTCCCCCAAAACTGTGTAGGGCCAACAACATTTGGAATGAGTGGTTTTTGGTCCCGAAAAAAGGGCAAAAAAGGGCAAAAGCAAATTTTTTTAAAAAGCCAAAACTGTAAAAATCACCCTTAACACCCGTTTCCCCCTCGTGGATCATGAGGGGAGCCCAAACCCTGCTGGGGGGGAGGCTTTTTTGGGTTTTTACAAGACTCCCGGGAAAATGGTTCCCGGATTTTTTTGGGAAAAAAAGGGGTTTGGGGCCCAAATAAAAGGGCAGTCTTTGGGTAAAAAAAACCTTTTTTAAATGTGCCAAAGACTTGAGACCTGGGGTGAATTTTTACCCCCACAGGGGAGTGACTCTAAAAAAATTTAGCCAAAGCAAAAAACGGTTTTTTTTAAATTTTTTCCCTCAAAGAAGATTCAATGTGTTTACCCAAATTTTTCTAATCAAATCCAGACCTAAATCCCCTTTTAAAGGGCGGGGGCAGGACTTGGGGCGATTTTCCCCAAATAAGAATAAGAAAAATTCCCCCTCCGGTCTAGATGTGCAAAAGCTGGGTTTGAAACATTTTCCCCCAAAAGACCACAGGGTGCCCCTGCAAATAAAAATGGGCCAACAAAGTACTGCCCAGGGGCCGAATACCCTATATACACTTTCACTTTTTCAGTTTTTAGATCTTCAAACATTTGGATAAGCATGAATAATTTTCTTACACTTCACAAATACCTGCTACTTTGTGCTCCTCTAACCCCCATAAAATAGCAATAAAATTTCAAATTTTAGGGCTGTGGCTGTAATCTTTAAAAAAGTAGAACAGTTTTAAGGGGGAGGAAGAAATTTTAAACCCCCTTGTAAAAATTCCTTGGAAGTGATTAAAATTCCCCATTATCCCAAACTCCTGGGGGTTTAAAAAGAAATCATTTGCCCAAGAAGGTCCCGGTTTTAAATACAAGGGATTCTTGCTTTAAAAATTTGGGGGGTTTCCACTAAATTAACAATCAAGGATAAAATGATAAATAACTCAATTGGGTTTGGGGGGCCAATTTCCCCAAAGTTTCCCCGCATTTTAAAGGGGTGCAGGGGGGCTTAACATATTTTACTACAACTCCATTTCAAAACTAAAGGCTTTGAGGGAAAATAGTCAAGCACAGTACTTTTCCTTTGGGGCCCCCTAAATTGGTCTCCTAGACTTTCAACGGTCAGTGGTGCTAAGTTTGGGCATGGCCCCCCTCCCAAAACCCCTAGCTTCACCAGGGAAAAGGGGGGAAGACCAGTTTTTCCCCTGTTTAAAGTTATTTTGCTGAGGGACCCCCGCGACCGGGCATGTATCACCTATCTTTTAAAATAGGGGAAAATTTTCCCCCCCCCCCCAATGGGGGGACAATTTTGGCCCTTTAAAACCCGTTTTTTTTTATTTTTCAGCATGATTTAAATCACAAAAACAAAAAATGGTTAACAAAGAAAATATTGGGCTGTTTGACCACTAACTAAACATCATAGGTTTCCTAACTACCATGGTGAAAAGTCTAATGTCCAGGACTTTAAGATAAAAACACTTGTTGATACTGGTACTATGACCCACATAGACTGACCATTTGTTGTTCTCCTCAGTTTTAGAGGCCTCGTTGAGTTAGACTAGGGTTAAACAGCAACTGTGTATATGTTGTATATATTAACCTATCACGCCAAGGTAACCACAGATGGGACATGAACTATAGATTTGCCTCAATTCTTTCAGGGCAACAGGCTCCAATTCAGACTTAATATAAGGAGCTTTCGGGGACGTCCACATGACATGTGGACGTGGGCTCCAAGAATTAACTCCACTGGTTGGCTCCAAGTATTAACTCCTCTGGTGGGTCCCAAGAATCATCTCCACTGGTGGGCCCCAAGAATCAGCTCCACTGGTGGACCCAAGAATCAACTCCACTGGTGGGACCCAAGAATCAGCTACACTGGTGGCCCCAAGAATGAACTCCACGGTGGGGCCCAAAGAATCAACTCCATGGTTTTGCCGAAGAATCAACTCCACTGGGGGCCCCAAGAATCAACTTCATTGGGGGGGCCCCAAAGAATAACTCCATTGGTGGGAACCAAGAACAACTCCATTGGGTGGGCCCCAAGAATCAACCCATTGGGGGGAAACCCAAGAATCAACTCCATTGGTGGGAACCAAGAATCAACTTCATTGGTGGGCCCCAAGAATCAACTCCATTGGTGGGAACCAAGAATCAACTCCATTGGTGGGAACCAAGAATCAACTCCATTGATGGCCTCAAGAATCAACTCCATTGATATGCTCTAAGACTTAACTCCACTGGTGGGACCCAAAAATCAACCCCACTGGTGGGCCCCAGGCACCCCAGCCTGACACTGATTAAAGTTGTGACACATTGATAAATCTGCCCTTTGGTGTACATTCACAAGTTGCATAATGGACCCAAGTCTGTATTGTTAAACATATTATTATTTGGATGGGTATTGTGTTACTCCAGAAGATTGCAAAACACAACCAGCTGTGAATCATGGAGCTAAAAAGACATTTCTACACCTACAGCTTATAGCAGTTCTCTGGGTCAGTCATGCCAGTGTCAGGAAATTAGCACCAAAACTTGTCTTGTGTGCAACTACCAATCACAAATAGAAAAGAACAAGATTTTGAGTAATATTTAATTGTATAGAATTGCCAAAATCTAAAAAAAATAAATAAAACTGCCAAAAATTCTAAAAAAAATTAATTTGGGACTTCCGGGGGCGGGGCATCACGCATGGCCGCCTTTTTTCAAACGCTCCTTGAAACCTAGCAGCAAAATCTGGCTAACATCCACGCCATCCTGGCTCCTAAGGCCCTCAGCATACATAGGAGGCCTCTGGAAACGTTGGGGCATCTGAGTCTGGAGCCATTTGCTGGAGACCCCGGGAGTTCGAGGCGGTGAAGAGTGCCGTGAAGGGCCTGCTCGCGCCGGGCCGGGCGCCATCTTGGCCTAGACGTGGCCTACTACAACTACTGCCTTTCGGCCTTGCTCTAAGTCGGCTACGACCCGAAGTGGAGCTGCAGCGGGCCGCAAAGCGCAGAAGGGCCTGGATATAGCTGCTGACTGCTGACGTTGCTGGTGGCATGCCTCGGACGCCCCACTTACCGGCCGGGGCTGCACGGTAGGCGAAGTGACAGTCCACGTCGGGAGCACTGCAGAGACACGAGTAGCTGGAGGGCTCGGCGGGGCCCCCCGAAGTGCAGGCGTACAGTAGCAGGCGGGGGCGAGGCATCGCGGCTGCGGGGGCGCCGGAGACAAGCGGGGGGGGCGACATTTAAGGGGCGCGGTTTTTCTGCCGCCGTTGGTGACGAAGG
>JAODAL010045966.1:0-31415 GCA_025379985.1 Phyllomedusa bahiana | reverse complement strand
GGTTAGGTAAAATTGGGGGCATACTTTTTTCTGAGGACACGTAGGTGTTGGGAGGGAAAGATGGGGGTTGTTAGGATCCTATCCTGTTTATCTACCTCTGGCGCACTGTATCTAAAGCCTATCCTGTGTTATCCTACCTCTGGCGCTGGTATCTAAGCCTATCCTGTTTATCCTCCCTGCTGGTGCTTTTGTATCTAAGCCTATCCTGTTATCCCACCTGCTGGCGTTGGGTATCTAAGCCTATCCTGTGTTATCCTACCTGCTGGCGCTGTATACTATGTGACACTACAGTCCTCTGTATACTATGTGACACTACAATCCACTGTATGCTATGTGACACTACAGTCCTTGTATGCTATGTGACACTACATTTCCTCTGTATGCTATGTGACACTAAGTCCTCTGTATACTATGTGACACTACAGTCCCTATAACTATGTGACACTACATTTCCTCTGTATGGTATATGCACTACAGTCCTCTATATTACTATGTGACACTACAATCCACTGTATACTATGTGACACTACAGTCCTCTGAATACTATGTGACACTGCAATCCACTGTATACTAATGTGACACTACATCCTCTGTATCTATGTGACACAACAATCCACGAAATGCTATTGGGGACACTACTGTCCTCTGTATACCAATGTGACACTACAGTCCTCTGTATACTATGTGACACTACAGTCCTCTGTATGCTATGTGACACTACAGTCCACTGTATTCTATGTGCACTACAGTCCACTGTATGCTATGTGACACTACAGTCCACTGTATGGTATGTGACACTACAATCCACTGTATACTATGTGACACTACAGTCCTCTGTATCTATGTGACACTACAGTCCTCTGTATGCTATGTGACACTACAGTCCACTGTATGCTATGTGACACTACAATCCACTGTATACTATGTGACACGACAGACCTCTGTATGCTATGTGACACTACAGTCCACTGTATACTATGTGACACTACAGTCCTCTGTATGCTATGTGACACTACAGTCCTCTGTATACTATGTGACACTACAATCCACTGTATCAGGGGAGTAACTAGAGAAGCCAGGGCCCCAAAGCAAACTTTTGAATGGGGCCCCCTGCCCCCCCCCCTACCCTCGCCCGCCTCCCTGACCACGACCATGTACCAAGACATGTTGTTAACTATTGTAGATAATACAAGGGGCAAATACCTCACCATACATATCACCATCATACGGCTACCACACAAATCCACTATACCAAACCCCAGATTACCACTAACGCTATTACATAAGGACCTGATTATACCGCCAGAACATGACCAAAAAATTACCACCACATAGTGACTGAATACTACCCCTACATTATTACTGATCAGTATACAAAGACCAATAGTACCGCCATATAGTGACCATATAGTGGTATATACTAGTATACACAGGCTCTGCAGACTGTATATAACCACCATACAGTGACCATATAGTGGTAGATAATAGTGTACACAGGCTCTGAAGACATATAAGTGATTACAGTGTAGTTACATCTTGTGACTCACAGGTGACATTTCTCTGACGAGTCGTTGACTTTCCCCTTTGTTCTGCATCCGGTCCAGTCCGTCATGATGACGTCTCCCGACCACTTGTCCCTGCAGATTTAGACACAAATATCCTAGAATACTGACTTTTCCAGCACCTGCCCCCTGGCTATATGGGGTCCATTTAGGCAGGCAGGGTTTAGGTAGCTATAGGAAGCCATACAGGTAGACAGGGGTTAGGTGGGCTATAGGTCCATATAGGTAGAGTTTAGGTAGCTAAAGGGGCCCCATATAAGTGGACAGGCAGGCTTCGGGGGCTATATAGGTAGGCAAGCTTTAGAGGGCTATATAGGCAGACGGGCTTCACGGTAGCTATAGGGCTATCTAGGCAGGCTGGGGGGCTATCTAGGCAGGCTGAGGGGGCTATCTAGGTAGGCTGGAGGGCTATCTAGGCAAGTGGGAGGCTATCTAGGCAAGTTGGGAGGCTATCTAGGCAATGCGGGGGGATATAAAGGCAGGTTTAAAGGGGGTAATGGGAGGCTTGGGGGGTTTATACAGGCAGTTGGGGGGGTATACAGGCAGGCGGGGGGGATACGGCGGCTTGGGGGTAAACGCAGAGGGAGTTATAGGGGGGGCTTGGGGGGTTTGATGGGGAAAAACCTTATGGTATACGGCAGACTTAGGGGGTTTTATGGGAAAGGGTTTGGGGGTATACACAGGCTTGGGGGGATACGGGCGGGCTTAGGGGGTAAAACGGGAGGCTTGGGGGGTTTTACAGCAGCTTGGGGGGTGTATAGCGGGGCTTAGGGGGTATTGGGCAGGGCGGGGTAGTAAAAAGCAGGTTTGGGGGGCTATACGGGCCCAGTTAAGGGGGTGAAAGGAGGCTTGGGGGGATACAGGCAGGTTTTAGGGGGTGATAGGGAAACTTTTAGGGGGTTAAGCAGGTTTAGGGGTAACGGGCGGGCTTAGGGGTAACAGGCGGCTTAGGGGATACACGGGTTTAGGGGGTATACAGGCGGCTTGGGGGGTAACAGCAGGCTAGGGGTTATAGGCAGGTTAGGGGGTGAAAAGGGCAGGCTTGGGGGCGTATAGCGGCTTAGAGGCTGTATAGAAAAAAAACACTAAAACAACCAAAAAACAAAAAAAATAATTTTTATTAAAACAAAAACATAATAACAAAACAAAAGGGAAATAGGGATATTACCTCCCTTAAGACTGATCAAAAACATAAATCAAAAAAACAAACCGCAATATGCTCATAGTATACACCAAAAACCCAAAGTAAAAACATAAAGTGCACTAAAACATATAAATACGAAAATGATATAGAATAAAAGTGCGAAAACCCAAAGGAGGGGGCCGAAACCCCAACCGCTTTTCAACCCCCGGCTTCGTCAGGGGGGACAAATTAATGTCTTTCCATCTTTTTAAACAAGACCCAAACCCAAATCTAAAAAACACTCACAGTGTTAAGGGTTTAACTCTCCAGCCCCTATCACAAAACGAACCGCCACCCAATGGGACCGCAGGCAGGAAAGACCCCGTGACCCTGCGCGCATCCCCCCACTGACCAGACACCGACAACCAAAGCACCCCCCGAGCAGCGCCGCATGGCGTCACTCACCGCACGCGCATGGGGAAAAAAGGGTTAACAAAATGGGGGCCCCTACGGGGAACACAGAGCGCAAAACATCAAAACTGGAAGCCCACTATGAAAAAAGGAGAAAAGAGGACAAATAGAAAGAACACAGAAAAAAGCAACATGAAGAAAAAAAGCACCAAAACCCAAAATTACTATTTAAATACACCTAAAAAATTTAAAAATAAATATCATCCTGACATCCCAAATATAAAAAATGTGAGTTAATTAATTAAAAATGTAATTTCATGGGGTTTACATTTATTTTTTGTTTTTTGGCGTATCTTTTACAGATAATTGTTGTTTCCATTCATTGAATAATGGATTTTCGTTCCAAAGAGGCGTTATGGCTTTCACAAGCTGACATGATTTTTGGTGGCAATATGGATAGAATTGAATCTGATGATATTACAATAAGGGAAATTAAGTTAAAATATAAAGTGTTTACTGATTTTATAATCGACAAAGTTTGAAAAATCGGCAAGGTTTTCAATGGTGATCGCAATTTTCCAGTTCAATCCGATAATTAGGTTAAAATCTTGAGCATCATCTATTAAGATCGCGCCTTTTTCGGCGCTTTCCTGTAATTTTTGGCGCCAGCATAACATTATTATTAGAATATGACAGGGTGAGATGGTCGTGTGACGTCCATGACTGGGATGTGTAATGTTGCGATTGGGCTGTAAAAATCACATGAACATCGTTTTACATAGAACAGCGTTTTCCTTTTCAGCCTCAGTGTCTCTCAGCGTCTCATAGGGAAAGGGACGACGCTCTCCTTTAGGGCCACACAGCGCAGCGAAATTAGTCTATTTCTGCACAGAAAACCTCTGCTATTAGCTGGGATCCCCTTCCAATTTAGTACGTTTAGAGAGATATTTAAAACATTTTATTTAGTAAGTTAGCTAGAGATATTTTTAAAGCCGCATCTCCCGGTGTAACGTCCCGGCGGCGGGCGCGGGGGGGGGGGCCCCCGCGGGCGAACGCCGACAAGCTCTAACTAGTAAAGACAGATTGGATATAATTCACCCAAGACTTAATGAAGATCTTGTAGATGAATATCATTTTTTATTAACAGTTTTGCTCTTTAAGTATTTCCTGGATATAGGGCAACTGAACTTATAATGGATAAACATCATTTCTAGTAACTGCAGTCTACTTATTTATTAGCTGCAAAACTCCACTTTTTATAATCAGTATACATTTCAATAGGTGTTCAATTTTACCCATTACACTGTGACTGTTTATAATACAACCTTTTGCCGACTTAAATTACCATCCAGCACTCTTGTAGTCAGCACTCAGCACAGGTTGTTTTTTGTTGCCAAAAAATACCGTGTATCTTACTAAACCATCACAGTATACTGTTTATTTGACTTTTGCTCACCCAGTACTTGTTCATTAGACGCATATCTACGTACATCTAAAACTGCAATTCTATAGTCACCACATGAGTGGAAATGAAAGGTTCAAAAAATGACCGTGTAATATACGAGAAACATAACATATACGTGTATTTTTAGACTTTTCGCACCCAGACAGTTTCATTGACGCATCAACTACGTAAATCTTAAAACAGCAAATTCATATATCACCACAGGTGAAATAAAGTGGCAAAAAATACAGTATAATATTTCAAAACATAACAGTTACGTGTTTTTATTGACTTTATGCGCACGCCAGTTACTGTACATTGACGCAGCCCCATAATCTAAGTAAATCTTAAAACAGCAATTCTATATTCACCAGCAGGAGAATTTAAAGGTGGCAAAAAATACAGTATATTAGATCAACACATAACTGTTACTTGTTTTTTTGACTTTTGCGCACCCAGCTTTGTTCATTGACGCAGCAACTACGTAAATCTTAAAACAGCAATTCTATATCTCCACAAGGTGGAATTGAAAAGGTGCAAAAAAACAGTTTTAATATATCAAAAACATAACAGATTACGTGTTTTTATATGACTTTTGCAGCACCCAGTACTGTTCAATGACGCACATCTACGTAAATCTTAAAAAAGCAATTCGGAAAATCAACACAGTGTATTGAAAAGTGCAAAAAAATACCGTGTATTATATCGAAAACATAACGATACTGTTTTTTTGACTTTTGCGCACCCATACTGTTCAGATGACGCAAGCAACAACGTAAATCATAAAACAGCAATTCTAAGTTCACCACAAGGGTTGAATTGAAAAGGTGCAAAAAAAACAGAATATAATATCAAAAAATAAACAGTTACAGTTGTTTTTTGACTTTTGCGCACTCCATTACGATCTTGACGCAGCATCTACGTAAATCTTAAAACAGCAATTCTAATTTCACCACAGGTATTGAAAAGTGCAAAAAATACCGTGTAATATAACGAAAACATAACAGCATGCGTGTTTATTTTTTTGACATTTTGCTCGACCCATTCACTTGTTCATTGACTCAGCATCTACGTAAATCTTAAAACGCAATTCTATATTCACCACAGGTGAAAGTAAAAGGGTGCAAAAAATAGAGTTTATTATATCAAAACATACAGTTACGTGAGTTTTTACTTTTGCGCTCCCAGTATCGTTCATGACGCAGCAATCTACGTAAAGCTTAAAACAGCAATTCTAATATTCACCACAGGAGAAATGAAAGTTGCCAAAAAAACCTGTTAGTATATACAAAAACATAACAATACGTGTTTTTTTACTTTTGCGCACTGCCAAACTGTTCATTGACGCAGTCATCTACGTAAAAATCTAAAAACAGCATTCTATATTCACCACCAGGGTGAATTAAAGGTGCAAAAAAAACCGTGTATTATACAAAACATAACAGATACGTTATTTTATGACTTTTGCGCACTCCCAGTACTGTTCATTGACGCAGCATCTACGTAAAACCTAAAAACAGCAATTCTATATTCACCAAAGGTAATTTGGAAATTTGCATAAAAATACAGTTTAATATATCAAAACATAACAAGTTACGTTGATTTTATACTTTTTGCGCACCCAGTACAGTTCATTGACGCAGCAACTACGTAAATCATAAAACAGCAATTCTATATTCACCACAGGTGGAATTGAAATGTGCAAAAAATAACAGTATTATATCAAAACATAACATTTACGTGTTTTTTGACTTTTGGGCACCACCGTAACTGTTCATAGACGCAGCAACTACGTAAATCTTACAACAGCAATTCCTATATTCACCACATTGAATTGAAAGGTGCCAAAAAATACAGGTTTTATTAAATCAAAACATAAAACAGTTATCTGTTTTTTGACTTTTGCGCACTCCAGTACTGTTCATTGACGCAGCATCTACGTAAATCTTAAAACAGCAATTCTATATTCACATGTGGAATTGAATGTGCAAAAAATAACGTGTATTATACGAAAACATAACAGTTACGTGTTTTTTGACTTTTGCGTGCACCCAGTACTGTTCATTGACGCAAGCAATCTAAACGTAGACATCATAAAACAGAATACCTATATTCACCACAGGAGGGAATTGAAAATGTGCAACAAAATACCAGTTATTATACCAAAACATTAACAGATACGTGTTATTTTGGAATTTTGCCCAGTCCAGATTTGTTTGATAGACACCTTGGCAGTGATTAAATTTGAATCCACAATTTTGTTTTGATATAGAGGGATTTGAGAATAGCTTGTGATTTGCCATCTTTTAATAAAGACTATCCAAAACTAATCCCAATACCTGTCTCAAATATTTTATAATATTCTGGACATTGAGCGAAAAATGCAGGAGGTAAGTCGATGCAACGGAAGGGGGGTAGCACAATGGAGGTAGAGGTACGAGGGAGAAGGTGCTCCATCCAGTGCTGGCGACAACTACGCATGCCAAGCGGATCGTCAGTTGCCAGGACCGTGCAGGCCTGTCATCGCTGTGTCAGGGCCCAGTGAATCTAAGAAAACGAACATACGTCGCCAAATCGTCCCCTTCAGTGGTTAATGCAACCGCAATCTAGCAGTCTTACTCTCCTCGTCCTCGCAGTCAAACAGGCCACAAATTACTTCTATCACAATCATCACAACCGTCAACATGAAAGGCAGCCCAAAGCCAGCTACTGAGAACCCACCACAGTTGATACACCAATTGTTCTAGAAGAACCTCATTGATGACAAGAATGCGTTTGTATACAGAAGCCATGTTACAAGATCAAGTAGGATATTAGTCTGCTCAGTACGCCCAGTTACTTGATGCCACCAGAGGAGGTGGGAAGGAAGCCGGTCAAATCGGCAAAAATCGCCGGGCGTCGGCAACGCCTTGCAGTGCCCCTTCTTGTAGCCCGGCAGCTTCTTGATGCAGAAAGACAGGACGACCAAGTCACCTGTGTTGATGATGAAGAAAGATGACACATTGCGGATCCATCCAGTCATTTCCGTCAGAATTTGCTTGCGAGCGCTACATCAGTGGACGAGGAGAAGACGATGGGTTAGTATGTCAATACTGGTCCCGCCACAAAAAGGGTAGATGTCGGTCGCAGAAAGTCCGCTGATATGATTCCGCGTCAGCCAGCGGACAGCGCAAACCCCCGCAACCTCGCTTATCGCCGTCAAAAAGGTCCAGGTACGCTCTCAACCGGGGCCTCATTGAGCAAGCCTCTGAATCACTCCAGCGATGTCATAAGCCGCCTTTTGCCGAAAACGCAAGTAGAGGCAAGAACCTTAATTTGGATTAAACCACCACCAACAGACCTAGTCACATGCAGCGAATGCATGATTTGCAATGAGGGAACACTTGGCCAAAAAAGGCCATACCGACGGCCGGGCCTCCAACCACTGTCACACCCCTGTCTCCGCTAGATCCTCCTGCCTCCGCCACCACCAAGCCGTTCCTCCCTGCCATTGTCTCTCAAGTTCCATGATCAGGGATCAGCCTCCGCTTCAGCCTCCACCGTCGCCCGATATAAAGTATCCAACCATCTACCACCAGAGACCCATCCTAGCCCCTTCCTCCTTCCGCGCAGTTTTGACGACCTCACGCCGTACAGCGCCAGTCAATGGGCATCCAGGCCTTCTGGTCTTCCAGGTTTGGAACAGAAGAAACACGTTTAACCCAAACCAGTCCCAAAGCCAAAAGCCTGGAATGCGGTCAGTTGCCAGGCTTATTGCCTTGGAAATGATGCCTTATACCGACTGGTGTACACAGATGGGATCCGCCACGTCATTGCCCTCGCCTCCCCCAAAACCAGATGCCGAGCAGGCAATTTCTTTGCCAGAAAAGCCGACCCTGCCGCTGGCCAGACCACGTGTCATCTAAAATTTCAAGCGCAATGTCTGCAACTTTGACCGGAAAAGTCCATCTCTATACCACCGACACATGGACTAGTAAGCACGGCCAAGGCCCTATAACACAGTGTCAGCTCACTGGGTTGAGCTGGGTGGTATGTCTCTGGGGGTGACGAGTCTCTCAGGCTCGGCGCAACGCGACTTCAAAAACTGCAGGGGATGTTGCAGGCTCTTTCCCCGAAGGTCCTCTGGTGGCATCACTGCCCAGAGCCACCAGGCCGTTGTATGAAATTAATCTGCCTTGGAGACCTCCACACACAGGTCAGGCGCTGTGGAACGGCTCTAAGCAACGATACCGAGCGCTGGCTTGGTTTGACAAGAACCTTGTGCCAGGCAAGGTGGTGTGCGATAACGGCGAAATCAGCTTGCCGCCCCTTAAGAGATGGTAGGGCTGTAGCACGATCCCTTGCCTGGCACATGTCATGAACCTGTCGTCCAGAAATTATCTAAAGAGCTACCCGGTCGTACTGCCTGCTGAAGAAGGCCTCAGAGTCTGAGAGTTTTCGCACTTCCCGCCGTTCGCTACCCTGCTTCATCCCGCCTGGCCTGCGGTTGCAGCACAGCTTCGGGCCTCCCCGTCACCGTCTCATTGTTGACGAGGCAACACTGCTGGAAATTCCCAGCCTCCACATGCTCCAGCGATTGTGGCAGCAGCGCAAAGCCATAACGCACTATGAAGTGACACATGTCCGTGACAAAGCAGCGTACGGACCTCGGGGTGTTTGAACCACCGGAGTGGAGGCGTGAAAGAGCTTCTGCACCATCCATGGCCAGATTTGAAGAAGCCACCAAAATGGTCAGTGCTGAGCAATGCCCCTTGTAGCATGTATCATTGTGTTGATCTTAGTTCTGGAACGATCGTTGGACCACTCTGAAACAACAGGTCCCCCAGCCGACGGAGGAGGAGCCGGGACCAGATTCGGACACAGGAGCCATTCTCTCCGTCAAATCACAAGGCCCACAGGTTCACATTTGCATCGTCTTCATTAGGCATGGTTTCAAGGGGTCCACGAGCTAGTGCAAGGTGAGCGCATCAGCTCCACAGTGCATCATCTCAGCAAGGCCAGGGCTGTGGTTGAAGCTGTGCCGAGGCAGCGGAGTGAAGGAGGAGGAGGAGGTATCCTAGACCCGAATGTTACCGCGACGTCCCCTGGCCTTGGTAAGAGGTTGGGTGCGACATTGAGGAGGAGGAAGGTAAGAATGAGGCAGGATCAGTTTGGCTGTGCCCTGCGCCCCAGAGGTCTGGTAAAATCAAGGCTCCAACCTCTCATCATGAGTCTTGGATGCGTCATTTCCTCCCTACATGATCTCTCATTAAGGCCAATCAAAATGAACAACAGTTACTGGGTGGCCACCCCCAGGATCCCGGTACAAAACAAAATCAGCACTTTCCTTCCACCCACCCAAATAGAGATTAAAAGGCAGGAAAATGGAGACCTGCTGATTGATCAACTGAGACAACTTATTGCGTCTGCTTCACGTTCCCCAAATTCACGGTGAACAACATCAGCGACGTACAGCAGTGGAGTCCAAGTAGGCGTAGCGCAGCACAGGCAAGGTGGCAGAAGCCAAATGGTGACCTCTGGGCAATCTTTTTTAACCTACCTCACCAACGCAGCAATGCAGGGCACACATCCAACACACAGAGATCAAGCTTAAGTTCATGGTGCACGACTAACTGCGTCTCAACACGATTTTTTTGTGCATGTGTTCCTGGACCCAAAAGACCTATCGTGGGTATCCAAAATGGACGAATGGCCCGAGCTGGCTCGGTCAGCGCCCATATAGGGTGTTGTCCTGCCCAGGCAGCCAGCGTCCATATCTGAGCGACCTTCACCACAGCTGGAGGAGTCATTACAGGACAAACGCAATCCGCTTATCCACAGATAATTTGAACGATTTGACTTTCACAAGATGAATCAGGCATGGGATCTCTGATGATGTTTTCCGCCAATTGATCCGAGTCACCGATTCAGTTGCCGTCTAACTTCGACCTGCCTTTACAAACAGAAATTGGTCCTCTTGAAAACTTTTTTTTAAAATTACTCATTTCTTACTGCAACTATTTATTCTCATTTTCCAACAGATCATTTTGATGGTTTTGCTGTGAGGAGACTGGTAAAAGACAGCAGGTTTTCAAGACAACACCTGTATCTCCATTTACTCACTTTAACTTAATAAGTTTTTCGCATTGTCAATGGATATTGAAGGTCATGTTGCTGAGAGGATACAGCAATTAATCCTGTCCTTTGGAACAGAAAAGTGACATCTAAGTGGCATTTCTCCCTCACAATTTTTTTAATTAGTGGCTGAGAAGTCATATTTATAATTTTTTTGGGGACATGTTGCTGTGAAACAGCTATAATTATGGTCCTTTGGATAGACAGTTCTTCAAAGTGGCATTAGCTCCGCTCAAATTTTTAACATTGCTGAAGAATTCATTTTTTATATTAGTTTTGTGTCATGCTGCTTTGAAATGCAGCAATACTACATATCCTATTAAAAAAAAATTTTGTTACAAAACAGACATTTGTTCTTCACAATTGAGACACAACAGTGGCTCAAGGGTCATGCTTTTGATTTTTTTGGGGGCATTATGGCGCTGTGACGATGCAGGCTATAAACTACAGGGTCCTATTCTAAAAAAGTTGTTTCTAACAGACATTTTTTCTTCAACAATCTGACCCAAGTGAGCTCAATGGGACATGCTTTAATTTTTGGGGGCATTTTGCTGTGACATGCACAGCTATACTACAGGACCTATCTAAAAATGGTTTCTAACATACAATTGGTTCTTCACAAAATGACCAAAGTGGACTCAAGGACCAAGCTTTGAACTTTTTGGGGCATTTGCTGTGACATGCAGCTATACTACAGGTACTATTCTAAAAATGTTGTATCTACACAGACATTTATGTTCGTTTCACAATTTACCATAGTGGCCTCAAGGTCATGCAGTAATTTTTGGGGCATTATTGCTGTACATCAGCTAGTTACTACAGGTCCTATTCGTAAAGAATGTTTGTTATTCTACAGACAGTTTTGTTCTACACAATTGACCAAAGTGGCTCATGGGTCATGCTATGTAATTTTTTGTGGTGGCATTTTTGTGCTTGTGACATATCAGCAAAACAACAGGTCCAAAACTAAAACAATGTTTGTTTCAACCCAGACATTTTTAATCAACACAAAAGACCAAATTGGCACAAGTGACATGCATATGAATTTTTGGGGGCATTTGACTGTGACATCAGCTAAAGCTACAGGTCCTATACCAAAAAAATAGTTGTTTTTCAAACAGACATTAGTTCGGCACAATTGTCAAGAGTGCTCAAGGTGAAGGTGCTGACAAAACAGGAATAGGTAGGACACCTGTTAATGGAGCACGATATTGCAAAAAACTATGTTTTTTGCAAGATCTTTTAACATAGCAAATCAATCCCAGTATTGAGACAACCCATTTAATACAATGAAAAAAATAGAACTAAGACAAAGGTGGGTATTCCATCCTATTTTAAAAATGTGTTTTCTAAAAAGAAATTACTAAAAAACCAGCATGTAACAAAATTATTAAGCTGTTAACAAAATTCCTCTTAATTGTACAAGGGAGGTACAGGAAAACTTGCCCATATGTAGGGTTATTCGCGAGAACATGGAGTATGGAGCACAGACAGAGAACAACGTACAGAGACCATTACCTCCAGCACTTTTGAGAGAAAATGAAAAAAGAATGCCATAGATAAAGGGCATCAGGGTTTAACGGAGCGTTAACCACCATTAAATTTCCAAGTGAAGACACAATTGTGCCCACGACTCATGACGGAGGGGTCAAGCGCTACCAGGTTCTTACTGTGTAATCACTGAGGAAGGCTGTGATTTCTCTTACACATCCGCTTCCGCACTCTGCTTCAGCACGGACAGTTATCGTTGCTGCGTCATCAGGGCATTTTAAACCTTGCGTAGTTAATATATGACGGACGCCAGCCTGGGCTTTCACCGCACCCACTGTACACTCCGGCCCTGGTCATGCTGTGGCTCCAGTACATGAATAGTCCAATGTCCAGTGAAACAAAAATGGGTGGTTGAAAGACACCTATTTCCCCGGCACTTTTTAAATGTGGGGGTCAAGCCAGGATTGGGGCTCATGCTGTGGGCCAGGACAGGTAAAGTCCAATGTCCAGTGAAACTAAAATGTGGTTAAAGACACCTATTTTCGCGGCACCTTTGTAAATGGTGGGGGTCATTGCAGTTTGGGGCTCATGCTGGCCCAGGACAGGTATATGTCAGAGTGTCCAGTGAAAACTAAAATGGTGGTTGAATAGACTCCTTTTTCCGGCACTTTGTAAATGTGGGGTCATGCAGGTTTGGGGCTCATGCTGTGGCCCAGGACAGGTATAGTCAATCGTCCAGTGAAACTAAAAGGAGTTGAAAGACTCCTTTTCCGTCACTTTTTAAATGTGGGGGTCATGCAGGTTTGTGGGCTCATGCTGTGGCCAGACAGGTATAGTCAATGTCACAGTGAAACCTAAAAAGGTTGTAAAGACTCCGTTAATTTACCAGCACTTTTTAAATGTGGGGGTCATGCAGGTTTGGGGCTTCAAGCGTGCCCCAGGACAGGTTATTCTCTGTCCAGTAGAAACTAGAAGATGGTGGTTAGAAAGTATCCAATTTATCCGTCACTTTTTAAAAGTGGGGTGTCATGCAGGTTCTGGGGCTCATTCTGGGCCCATAGACTAGGTATAGTCCAATGTCCAGTGAAACAAAAATGGTGGTTGATAAGACTCCTTTATCCGTCAACTTTTAAATGTGGGGTCATGGCATGTTTGGGGCTCATGCTGTGGCCCAGGACAGGAGATATCCAAATGTCCAGTGTGAAACTAAAAATGGTGGTTGAAAAGACTCCTTTTTCCGTCACTTTTTTAAATGTGTGGGGACATGCAGTTTGTGTGCACATCAGCGTTTACCCTGACAGGGATATTCAATGTCTCCAGTTCAAGTAATCATGATGGTTCCCAAAACATACTGTCCTCTTCTGGTCACTTTATTTATTTGTGGTTGATGCAGGATTAAGGGTCATGGCTGTGTACAAGACAGGGAATCGTAAATTGACTGAGACCCATATTTCTGATGACTATAAAAACCTAATGTGTGCCAAATGAGTTGTAAGGTACTAACCATATTGACAGTATGTGGATTGTGAAATTTCAGCTTCTCCAGCCAGGTTATGGGTTGTAGATAATGAGAGGAGGTAGTATATGCACTCAGTTGGCCATTATACTTTAAAATGTAATACGCGCAAAATCGATGCTCACATCGAGAAAACCCTTATCGATAGCGGCCATGAGCAGTCGACTAACGTCGGATCCTCGATAGTGCCAATGCAATCGAGCTCAACCCTAGTTAAAAAATAAAAATTGTTTACATCTAAGAATAAAAAATATGGTTGGATTCATTATTCCTTTTCCTAGTTTATCTGGACTAAGGGACCAACTCCCTCGTGGTCTACGTAATACAGATTTTTCCCTCATATGGGTTATTTATGAATGAACGATTATGTTCAAAGTGGGAATGAGACATGATATCTATGTTCCCGCACATTGATACAATTTATTGTGGATCTTAATCTGCGAGTTTCTGTGAGGTAAATTTGCAACATAAATTGATAGTAAAGAGAGACAACTTAAATGAATTGTTACCCTAAGGATCCATTAAGAATTATTTCCATAAAGAAATGGAGGAATTTTCCTCTAACTGGGAAAAACAAAATTAAAAATGATAAAACCTAATAAAAATTTCAACGTTGATACTTCAAAGAATATTTGCAGAACAATAAGGTTTAATAAATGGAGATATAAAAATAACAAGAAGTAAGGACACGGTCACCATCAATATCTTCTAATAGTGTCTTCCAATATGGGCTCGATTGTCATCGAATAATTCGAGTAGGAGATATTCACAAAGGAAAAGGATGACCCTCAAAACAAACCTGTTGGCGAAAAGACAACTTGGAATTATGGGCAATGTCTGCACAAAATGTTAGTTCCAGGTTGCAGGTAATAAATTATTCTAATATGGAAATTATCTGATATTCAACTTGCAAGAGTTAAAGTATGATGGTATATCGTTTTTCCAACCGTCATCAAAATTTAGATTTTTTCACAGGATATAAAGGGATTTGCATTTGTTTCACGTAAATTATTTTTAAAAAGATTTTTCATCATGGTAATGGACTCTGATACTGAAGCCTACCATGGATGAACAAGAAGCAGTACTTATTTTGGAGACATTTGAAGAACAAGAACCACAGGGAACAGGGTAAGTATCCAGCTTTGATTTTGCTCGGCCGAACATCAAAAAAGTTCCCACCCTTATCAACGATCCTAAAGGTTAAACTTCATTGTTGAGTTAGTAGAAAGGGAATTTGCAAAAAATATACCGTCAACTGAAAGGGACAGTTGTAGTAGGAAGAAAGGCAGGCTAATAAGGGAACTTCGACAATGGCAAAGATGCAGTTATCAAGGCCGACGTCAAGGTGGGAAGCAAATATTGTTTTCTGGCCCAAAACAATGTACTAAAAAGAGGCATTACGACCAACTAGGAGAATACCTCACATTATAAAAGGACTAACGTTTTAATCCTCTCTCTAAATTTAGTTGGAAACTTTCCATAATCTCGAGGAAGCCTTGATCAAATGCCTATATTACACAACAGCAATTAAAATGTCATTTTACCAATTGATCCAACTATTGCTACATTGTATCTTTTGCCCAAAATTCACAAAAATGCAACATACCACCAGGTACGCCCCATAGTTTCGGGTGTGAACAATCTCTGTGAACCATTGTGTAAATACATTGACCACATATTACGACCTTTTGTGGAGGACTATGCCATCCCTATGTAAAAAGATTCATCGGATATTCTTCGAAAAATGAAAGATCTACAATTAGAATCTGACATGTTGATCGAAACATGTGATGTAGAATCTTTGTACACGTCAAATAAAACATAGAGGATGGATTAGAAGCAGTGAGTTTTTCTTGTCATCAGAATTGCACCCAGATTTTTGTTAATTTTTTTATCCGATTTGTTTGGCGTATTGTTTTATCACATAATTTTTTTCTGTTTTCCGTGATCTTTTTATTTACAGTACAGGGAACGCCATGGGTGCAAGCTGCGCGCGCTACTTACGCAAATCTGTTTTAAGGGTGGTGGGAGAGAGGAATCTTTCTCACTGACCCTGTGATATGGTTGAGAAAAGTCAAGCCAGGAATAGGATCATCGGATGATTGTCAATATGACTGGCAAGGTGACCCCATCAGAATGGAAACAATTTATGATAGAATTTGAACGAAAATCAATTAATTATGAAAATTTACTTACAAATTTGGACGAGAACATATGGTTTTCCCTAGATATTGAATTATTGGATTTGATGACCAAGATTTATTGTTGTTGGGGTGATTATATTTAGGAAGAAACAGCAGGTATATTCATTGCTTCATGCTGAATACAGCACATCCGAAAAACCTCGTTTGAAAATATAGCCATGGGCAATTTTCTGGAGGTTCAAACCATTTTGCACGAATCAATCCTAATTTTGAGAGTAGAACAATGGAACTATCAAAGAGTAATAAGAAAGAACTTATCATCATAGGTGGATACGTAAAGGATATGAACGTGCAAGGGATACAGACAGAATCGAACTACTTAAAGAAAAAAAACGTGAAAATTCAAAAAAATCAGGTGAGATTTATCTCTACTTTCAATACGCAATGGTATAAAAATAGCATGAGGACGAACTTATTGAAAGTATGGGATTTACATTAAAATTGGATCCTGTGTTGTCCTCAAAACTTACCAGAATTTCCGTCCAATTACCGCTAGAAAGAGCAAGAAATCTCGAGATATACTTTGTCCGTAGTCGAATCATGGGTAGGACACACCTGAGACATGCTTGGCTCCCAAAGGTCCAATTGTTGGGAGTGCACAACCTTGTGGGAAATGTGGTTTTCTTGTCCCAATGTTACAAATCTACCTCCTTTAACAATCAGTGGAGAAAACAAAGAATTCGATCACACATTCCATTAAATTGTAACACGGCGATAAAAATTATATGGCACAATGTCCATGCGGTGTTTAAATTAGAGGGGGAATGACCATCTCGACACTTCAAGAAGAGAATACGAGAACACGTTTTAGGTATTGAACTGGCCAGAAATGAGATGTATAGGAAAATTGACGACGATCCCAAAACACTAAACAATTTCATAAATGCGACTCAAGTCAGTTACGATTTAAAGGAAAGACAGGATTCTGTTTAATAGAAGGTGTGTAATTGGAAAAAGATCTCTGCACACGGAAAGTATGTTTGATCCTATGTTTTGGGGTATACTATCACCAAAAGGATTTTACTGAATCTCTTAGTTTTATTCCCATTATGAAATTTTCTTTAATTACAGAATTCTCTTTTTTAATATATATTTTTAATGATATTTTTTGTTATGTGTTGTCTTTTTGAATGTTCTATTTGTAGTTTTTAATTTAAATTTTTTTGAGTTTCAGCTATCATTCGATGGAAGTCCCTGAGGTGAAGGATATATATTTCTTTGTTGGAGAGTTTTAATTGTGTTTTTTGGATACCAGTAAAAGAATTTTTAATATGACTTATAAGAAGAAGAGGATAAAGAAAGGATGAATTTGAGAAAATGAAGAAAGAGGAAGAATAAAATAGATATTTGATATTAGAGATTATTTTTCGAAAATATATATATATATATTTTTTCCTCTCTGCACATGTTCTGCACTTTATCATGACACTTTTTTGTCATGTCGTATATTGATTGCATTTGCACTTTTTACACTTTTTATAGCTTAGAATCGGTGTATTGATGGGAGATATGTACACTGTATATATATATATATATATATATTATATATATATATTATATATATATATATATATATATATATATATATATATATTTATTTATTTTATACTTATGTATTACATATTTAATATATTAACTCACATTATTTATAGTTTTTTTTTTTTATAGGCTTTATTTATAAACATTTTTAACACTACTTTTCCTTTCAAGAAAAATTAACATTTCACATCACATCAATACATACTTTTACAGAAGCATGAGCGGCATTACAGAGAATACAAATATCTTCTCATATTGCATATATTCTTCATTTAAGCTATTTAGATGCCAGTACATGTTAATTTACCTAAAATAACTTTATTAGGCACTGTCATAAGTACTGGACCAGGATAAGTTCTCGGGACATAAAACTAGCGAGACAATCCCAGTGTGTCCTCTTGCCATATTCGCGAGAGTTTTCCAGTATGTTTTCTGTATTCCTAGGCGCTTCCGCCTCTGATCATATAGATTGTCAAAGCTTCTATCTCACCCGATCACACATCCCATTCATTCTGCGCATTCATACCATTCGGTTCCATCCCTGATCTGCCATATTCATTCATGACTGTTCACACAGTTAGTGCTGCAATCCAATTACTCCAGACCAATGAGAATCTCTTGGGGATGCCCCTAACAGCGTACGTGGTCTTGTATCTCGGTAACTCTGTATTGACTAGTTGTTTCCATTGTTCTAGGGAGGGCACCTTTGGAGGTTTCCAATTTAGAAGGATAGTTTTCCTAGCATAGAAAAGTAGTAGTCTATATAGGGTACGTTCCGTTCTACCAGGTACCAACTCCTCTACCAAGCCCAGGAGGCTGTTATCTGGTGAAAACACATTGGGAAGGCCTAGTTTTGATTTAAGAAGTCATGTATCTCCCTCCAATAACTATGTAAGACCGGACACTCCCAAATCATATGAAAAAAGGTACCTCTCTCCTCACCACATCTGGAACAGGCCGCAGAAGACAAACATTTCATTTGATATAGCCTAACTGGCGCGAGATAGACTCGATGGAGCCATTTAGTTTGAATCAACTGATCTCTGGCACTGAGGACTGACAGCCGCCGGAGGATTTCAGCTCTGATAGTGCCTCGTTCGGCAAGGCTGGAATATCTCGCTGCACCGCCAGAGAAACTTCCAATGGGGGGGTCTGACAACTCATAATGGCCTTATAAATAAGGATACTGGTTTTCTGAAGATTTGTCCTTCTCAAAATGGACTCTAGGTACCCATAAGTAAGGCGGACCTGTGTAACACCAAATGGGCCGTACAAGCATGTCTCAGCTGTAATGTATCTGAAGAGGGACCCCCTGGAAGATGGAACTCGAGTTGCATGTCACTAAAGTTCCGGAAGGCCCCGTCCCTATATAATTGTGTAAGATATTTTACCCCTCGGGTACATTATTTATATTTGGATGTCACGGATGATATTTATTTGATAACATATATTTAGGTGTAGTTAGTTATGTAATTATGGTGTTTGGTGCTTTTTATTCTTCATGTTGCTCTTTCTATCTGTGTTCTCTGTCTATTTGTCCTCTTTTCTCCTTGTTCACTATGTGAGGCTTCCATGTTTTGTATGATTGCGCTCTGTGTCTTCTCCGATGGGGGCCGCCATTTTGTTGAAGCCTTTTTTTCCCACTGCGGTGCGCCGTTGTAGTGACCCCCATGCCGGCGCATGCTCAGTGGGTGCTTCTGGTTGTCGGTGTCTGGGTCAGTGCGGGGGATGCGCCGCAGGCGTCGCGGTGGGTCCTTCCTGCGCTGCATGGCTCCGATTGGATGGCGGTTCGTTTTGTGATAGGACATGGAGAGTATAATCACCTTAACAGCTGTGAGTGTTTTTTATGATTGGTTGGGTCTTGTTTAAATAGTATGGAAAGACATTAGTTGTTTCACCCCTGACGAAAGCCGGGCGGGTGAAAACGCGGTTGGGGTTTCGTGCCTTCCCTTGGTTTTGTATCGTTTAACTTTTTTTATATTTTTTTTCCAGTTTTTATATGTTTAGTGCACTTTATGTTTTTACTTTGGGGTTTTGTTGGGGTTAAAATTTATGAGCAATTGCTGGTTTGATTTATTGTATTATGTTTTTTGATCCCAGTTTAAGGGAGGTAAAAATCCTTTATTCCCTTTTTGATATTTTGTTTTTATAGTGTTTTTGTTTAAATTTAAAAGTATTATTTTTTTTTTGGTTTTTGGGCTGTTTACCCGGTGTTTTTTTTTTAGTTTACCCCCCAAAGGAAATAGTGGTACATGGGGAAATTTACATTTTTTTTTTGTTTTTTGGCGTATCTTAGGGGCTTATTCCCGGCGGGGGGGTTTGTAAAGGCAGGCTTGGGGGGTTTGTATAGGCAGGTTTTGTAGGGGGTGTATAGGCAGGTTTTTGGGGGGTTTTTAAGGCGGCTTGGGGGGGTTTTATGGGAAAGGCTAGGGGCTGTATAGGCGGCTTAGGGGCTGTTTTGGGCAGGTTAGGGGCTGTATAGGGGGGAAAGGGGGGGTTTGTATAGGGCAGGGGGGGGGTGTATAGGAGGCTAAGGGGGTGTTTTGGCGGGCTTGGGGGTTTTACAGGCGGGCTTAGGGGGCGGTTTTTTTGGGGCTTTATTCCCAAAACTCTCCCTTTTTTTGGCGGGGGGGGGGGGGGGGGTCCCGCTTTGGGTTGGGTCCCCCCCCCCTCCCCGGGGGTTGGCATTCCTCCCGCCGAAAGCAGGTGGGGGGGGGTTTTTTAAAATTTTACAGCGGCGCAAGAGTAGGCCCCAAAGCGCAACTCTTGGGCCGTTTCCTCCCAGGCGGGGTGATTTTGGCCCCGAAAGTTTTCTGCTCACCCCCCCGGAGTCTCGCTGTGAGGGAAGGGCAGGGGGGAAACGTCCCCCTCCCTCCCCCCTGTATGCCCGGCCCGCCGGGTGTGGGGGGAGGGGGGCAAAAGGGATCGCTCCCCCCCCCCCTCTCCCCCTGTATTTACAGCCCCGGTTGGGCGGGGGGGGAGGCAGGAGGGATCGCTCCCCTCCTCCCTTTCCCCCTGTATGTACAGCGCCCAGTGTACCCCGGTAAAATACAGGTCACCCGGCGAAAGGGAAGGGGGCCGTGGGCTGCACTAATCCCCTGCGTCACTGAGGAGATCGGGGCAGGAGCGGGCCCCAGTGCAGGAGCCTGGCCCAGGGGGAGTGGAATTTATTTTTTTTATTTTTTTTAAACAAAACTTTGGGGGGGCCCTTCTACCTGGCTACTAAAGGGCAAAAAACTCCCTGGCTTCAAAAGGGGGCCAGGGGGCCTACAAAAAGGGGGGCACTCCCTTTTGGCTACTAAAGGGGGCACAGGGGGCCTAAAAAAGGGGGAAATCCCTGGCTACTTAAAGGGGGGCACAAATGGCAAACTAAAGGGGGCAATACCTGGACTACTAAAAGGGGACTACCTGGCTACAAAAGGGGGGCCCCCGGTGGCTATAAAGGGGGTTTCAAATTGGGCTACAAAAGGGGGGGCCACAGTGGCTACTAAAGGGGGAATCAAACTGGCTAAAAAAAAGGTGCATCCCCGGGGCTACAAAACGGGGCCCCAAAATTTTGGCTACTAAAGGGGGCATCTACCGGTAAAAAAAGGGGGCAATCCCTTTGGCTACAAAAGGGGGCCCCTCCCCTCCCCTGGCTACAAAAAGGGGGGCCCTCCTACCTGGCTACTAAAGGGGAAAAACGCCCTGACAAACTTAAAAAGGGGGGCCTCCCTGGTTACTAAAGGGGGCAAAAAATTTCCGGGGCAAACTAAAGGGGGAAAATCCCTGGCTTTTCTGGGGGGGGGGGGGCTTACTCCGATTTACAAAAGGGGGGCCACTACCTGCTACAAAAGGGGGGCCTCTGCCTGGCTACTAAAGGGGGGGAAACTCCCTGGCTTTAAAGGGGGCAATTTCCCTGCTAAAAAGGGGGGCCCAATTCCCTGGCTACAAAAGGGGGACAACTACCTGCCTACAAAAGGGGGGAAAATACCCTGCTCCCCTTTAAAGGGGGCAACTATTTGCCCTATTTAAAGGGGGGGCAACTACCTGATACTAAAGGGGGCAAATTACCTGGTACAAAAAAGGGAAAAAATACCGGGGTTTACTAAAAGGGGCAAACTACCGGGGTTTACAAAAGGGGGGAAACTACCGGGGGTTAAAAAAAGGGGGGCAACTCCCCTGATAAAAAGGGGTGGGAAATTCCCCGGGGCAACAAAGGGGGCCTTACCTGGTAACAAAGGGGGGGCTTTCTCCCCCGGGGGCAAAAAAAAGGGGGGGCCTTTCTCCCCGGGTTTACAAGGGGGGGGGCCATCTACCTGCCTTTTTAAATTGGGCACTACCGGGTTTTGGGGGGGTACTACCGGGTAAAAAGGCATCTACCTGGCTTTTCCAAATGCAATTATGCTGTGAGGGGGGAGTGGGTGTGGCTTTTTAAAGGGGGCCTTTGGCACAAAAAAAAAGGGGGTTGGTCCATGCAAAATTTTTGCTGGGGCGTGTACCCGCGAGCCCTCTTTAATCTCCTGCTTTTCCATTTTAAAAAGGGTTCCCCAACTATGTTTTTTGGCCCAAGGCTTTAGGGGTAAAAGGGGCGGGTTTGGGGGGTGTATAGGGAGGCTTATGGTTTTTACAGCGGTTTTAGGGCAGATAAAATAATAAATAGTTTACTCACCTCGGTCCACGCTCCCCCGAATTGCTAAGTAAAGCTCATGGATAGGTGAAGTGGCGCCCCCCGATATGCCGGCACCCCCGCCCTTTAAAAAAGGGGTTAACTGGAATGTGCGTTTCCAATGCGGAGGGGGGCCGGCGTCACACGAGGGCAATTAAATTCCCTATTTCCCCCTTACTAAAAACGTTTTGGGCGCATGGGGGCAAAACGTGCTACGCGTCGTTTAGGACGCATACATTGTAAGTATAGTAACAAAATCACATGGAAAGTTCAATATAAACAAATCTGTTTAACCCCTTCACGACCCTGGACGTATGAGTTGGGTCCCGGGGCCCGTAAAGGGGTTCAAAGGGGGATCGCCCCCCGGCGACCCCCCCGCACAGCGGCGGGGTGTTAGCGGTTTTAATCCCCGGGAAAAACCCCCGGGCGTAACCCGCACGGTGGGTGGCTCCCGCCGCTGCCGCTGTTTTACATTCAGGCGCTCCCCGGCAAAGAGGGGCCGGGCTTTCGGGAATTTTTAAACACCTCGATCGGTCCCGGCCCCACCGATCGGGGGGTTTGGGTGATCGGCAAAAAGGGAGCTATGCTGCGCCGACCCGACCCCAACCGGGCCCATTGTGGGGGGGAGCCTTGTGAAAGGCTCCCGTCATTTTCCCTGGCCGGTTTGCCCCACTTCCGTCCGCAGACGGGGAAGGGGGGGGGAAAAACCGCCATCTTTGAAAAACCAAAATGCTTTTGCTATGTCAATGCATTAGGTTGTATTAACATCGCGCCCCCTAGGGGTCAAGCCCATGGGGGGGCCCCTCAATGTTTACAGTAAAAAAAAATAAAGGTTTTAAAGTTAAAAAAAAAGTATTAAAAGTTCAAATTACCCCCCTTTCCCCATTTTCCCAAATTAAAATCATTAAAAAAATTTAATAAAAGTTACAAAATTTTTTGGTATCCCCAACGTCCAAAAAAGTCTGATTTAAAAAAATAAAAACATCTTTTACCCTTTTACGCTGAACCCCCGTAGAAAAAAAAAAATTCCCAAAAACCCCAAAAAATTGCTTTTTTTTGGTATTTTACCGTCACTCAAAAAAATGGGAAAAAAATCATAAAAAAAAAGTGCTTTCCCTTCCAAATACAAAGAGAAAAAAAAGTACACTTCACCCCGCAAAAAATTTCACCCCTCACTGACGTCCGTAGGTGATAGTACAAAAAAGTTATTGGTTTGCACCCAAACTGGCGCCCCGGCGCAAATGTCAAAAAAAGAAAAAAGGTTTTTAAAAATTTTTTTTTTGGGACCAAACATAACGGAAACCCCGCATGTTTGGGGATTGCCGGATGGGTAAAAGACCTGTAGAAAAAGATAACAAAATTTTATTTACCGAAGAAATTTAACGGGGTAAAAAGCAAATCACCCGAAAACATTTGGCCCAAAAAAATGTTTTTTTTTTACAATTTTTCCCATTGGAATTTTTTTTGCGGTTTCCCAGTATATTCCAGTATATTCCCGGGTTTTTTTTTGTATTTGTTTGGTTTAATAAAAACCCCTTAGAAAGTAATTTTTCCCGCAAAATAAAAGCCCTAATTTTGTCTATTTTAGGTGGAAAAATAAAAAAGTTATGGCTTTCCAAAAAGGCGAGGAGGGAAAAAAGAAAGTGTCACAAAAAAAAAAACCCCGGGTCCTGAAGGGGGGTTTTAACAAAAGCTTCTCAAAAATGCCAGGCTTGGCCCCCCCATTTTAGTACTTTTTCCCTTATTTTTAAAATGAAAAGATCAATTATTAAAAGGTCCCCAAAAGGGCCCTCCTTAGTAAAAAGGGGAATTATAACGGGCCAGAAAATTTGTTGTAAACCCAAGGTGCATGAAAAATCTTTTACATATTTTACAGAAATATTTCAAAATTTCCCAAGTATACATGATTTTTTGATTTTATATTGTATATGATTTCACAAAGGGCATGTTAATATCCATTGACATATACCCTCCATGTTACTTTTTTGCCCAAATTTTTAAAAAACACAAAAAAAGGAAAAAAAAGCAAAAAAAGCAGAAACATGAAAAAAAAATTTCAAAAAAACCACAAAAATTTCAAAAAATTTTATATTTAAAAAAAAATATAATTTAAACCCCAAGGGGTTTCCCTTTTTTATAAGAAAATAAAATCTAAAAAATGAAATCACCCCTCCTGGTTTAGTCCCCGTGGTGTAGAGTATCCAGTTTGGGGAATCCACCACGTTCAAAAGCTCAAATTTTTTTTAAATTTTACCTGATTTCCCCCTCTTCGGGGGGGCGTTTAACCTGCTCCAAAATTGGAAGCGCCAAAATGGCCCACCGTATGCTTTGCCCCCCCGAAGTGTGCTTGGTTTCCGGGTTTAACCGGCCTTCTGACACTTTATAAAGGGCTTGTGGCACCGGGTTTTTTTTCTTTTGCCCTCTGCAAAGTTTCCCTCTAGTAGGCCCCAAACCCCCATGGGGGCCCTTTAAACAGGGAAACAACCGCCCAAGAGTCACAAGTGAAGGGAAAAATCTCACAAGATACTCCTACCAGTAAAATGGGTGTTTTTACATGTTTCCCCTTTTTTATATTGGCACAATGTGGGACCCAAAGCGGCAGGCAAACGTGCCCTTTTTTTGGGCAACTTTAATGTTTGGGTTTTCTCAAAAAGTGTTCCTAGAGGCCCAACCCTCAAACCCTTTTAGGGAAATCCCCGTTTTTCTTGGGCGTCCCTTTAGCCCTTTCATCACTGGGTGATGAAATCCTCTTTTTCCTGGATAATGTTTAATCAATTTGGGACCATCTTCTCTTAAAACATGGGTGTACCCCCATTCTTTAGCGGATGATATGTGCTAATGAAAGAAAAATTTTCCACCAAACCCCTTTCGTGGGGGTAAATTTTGGGGGGAAAAGCCAGCCTTAAAAAAATTGTTCCCGGGTATGTGGGTTTTCCCAAAAATTTTCCATTTTTCTCTTTCGTCCGACATTTCTCACCCATGGATCTCTTTTTATACGGAGTGTTGGAGCCCCCATAATTTTTGGGCCCAAATTTACAAGTGTGGGTTGGGAAAAAAGGGAGGTGACCCCCGCCCCAAAACAAAACCTAAACAAAAAGGGGTCGGGCCCCGGAAAGTTTTGGGACCCTGCAAAACCCCGGCAGTCCATTGTTTTTAATTTTGTACTACAGTCTCTTTTATACTATGTGACAAATACGTCGTCTGATTGGGTATGTGACACTTTCAGTTTCCCCGTTTGTTGTGAACTACAATCCACTGTTATAATATGTGGACATACCAAATCCAATGTATGCTATGTGACACTTCGTCCAACCCGTATACTATGTGACCTACAATTTCCCCGTATGTTAAGTGACCTACAATCCAAATGTATGTTATGGGGACACTACAGTCCCCGGGTTTTCTATGTGAAAATTGACTCCACTGTAAAACTATGTGACACTAAGTTCCCCCGTATGCTATGTGACACTACAGTTTCCCGTGTATTTTAATGTGGCACTTTCAGTCCAAATGTATGCTATGTGGGCATACAAATCCACTATATACTATGTGACACACGGCCCTTTTGTATGCTAGGGGACACTACAGTCCCGTTTTGGGCTTTTGTGACACTAAGTCCACTATATTTCTTGTGGGCACTTTCAGTCCACGGTATGCTATGTGGGCCCCTACAGTCCAATGTTTGTATGTGATACTACAGTCCAGTGTATTTCTATGTGACACTACGGGCCCCTATATTTAAAGTGACACTAAGGGCCATGTATGCTTTTTTGACATTTCAGTCCACTGTTTCCCATGTGACACTACAAATCCTTGTAAAACTATGTGGGCACTTCAGTCCACTTTTATGTATGTTGGGCACTGCGTCCACTGGGATACTATGTGACCCCTACAGTTTCCCGTGGGATATATTGACCCTACAGTCCAAAGGGTTTCTTTGTGACACTTCTGTTCCCTGGTTTTTTTTTGTGACCTACAGTCCAAAGTTTTCCCTTTTTCGCACTACCAAAAACCCTGTATGTTATGTTTTTTCAATACAGTTCACTGTTAAAACTATGTGACAAATTGACTCCACTGTTTTCTCCCTTGGGGGACACTACAGTTCCCTGTATGCTTTTGTGACCCCTACTAAATGTTTATACTATGTGGGCATCCCGTCCCTTTATGCTATGTGAACACACAGGCCCCCTATATACTATGTGACACTAAGTCCACCTTTTTATTCTATGTGACATACAGTCCAGTGGGTACTATGTTTACAAATAAAAGGGCCACTGGGGGACTATGTTCACTACAGTCCTCTGTAAAGTAGGGGGCCTTAAATCCAATGTAAGCTCTGTGGGGCATTTCAGTCCACGGGTTTTCTAGTGATTCTACAGTCCAAATGTATAAATAGTGACACTACAGTCCCCTGTATTCTATGTGAAAACTACAGGGGCCCGTGTATGGGTATGTGCAATACAGTCCAAATATATAATGTGACACTTTTCCCGTCCCACTGTTTGCTATGGGACATCAGTTCCCAATGTATCCTAAGTGACACTTTCAGTCCTCTGTATACATGTGACACTACCCGTCCCATGTCATGCTTGTGACCCCTGCAGTCCAGTTTTTACCTATGTGAAACTACGTCCAGTGTATACTACTGTGAAAAACTAAGTCCCCTGTTTGCTATGTGACAATACAAAACCCCTGTTTGGGTATGTTTTAGATACAGTCCTCTGTATGCTATGTGAACTTAAATCCACTTTTTTGCTATGTGACACTCAGTCCCCTGTAAGCTTGTGACATAAAGTCCTCTGTATACTATGTGACACTACAGTCCCAACCCTTTTTTTTTTTGTATACTATGTGACACTACAGTCCTCTGTATAAATGTGACATTACAGTCCTTTTTAAACTATGTGCACTACATCCACGTACCTATTAAAAACCGCCATTATTAGGAATTACAGCCCCGTGTTACTATGTGACATCGCCATGTATACTATGAGACACAAGTCCTCTGTTTGCTATGTGACACTACAGCCCCACTGTATGCATGTGACAAAAAGTCGTCTGTATGTTGTGAAAACTACAGCCCTGTTTACTATGTGCCCTACGGGTCCCTGTAACTATGTGACACTCGGGGGAAACCCGAACCCCCAAACCCCCCAAAGCAAATTTTGGATGGGGCCCCCCCTCCCCCCCCCTCCCTTTTGCCCGCCCCCTACCCGACCATGTACCAGAACATGCTAATGTAGAAAATAAAAGGGGCAAATACCTCCCCTACTCTCCCCATTACTGCTCCCAATCAAATCCCACTTACTTAAAACCACATTTCCAATAACGCTTTACATATGGCTGATTATACCACCCAAAAACCCCCCACAAATTACCCCACATAGTGATGAATAATTCCCCTACATATTACTATCATCTACAAAGACCAATTGTCTAAGAAAATAATATATAAAATATAGTGACCATATAGTGGTTTTTACCAGTGTACACGGCTTGAGACTGTTATATTACCCCTACAGTGACATATAGTGGTAGACACCAGTGTTACACAGGGTTGCAGACTGTATATGACCTCCAAACAGTGACCATTTTGGGTAGAAACCCCGTGTAACGCTCTGCAGATGTATTAAACCCCCATAAAAGTGCCTATAGTAGTAGATAGCATGTACACAGCCTGGCAGACTATAAAAATGATTCAGTGTATTTAATCTTGTGACTCACAGGTGAAGTTTCTCCGACCATTTTTGATTTTTCTTTTTGTTTCAACCGGTCCCCGTCCCCCCATCATGATGACTCTCCCACCCTTGTCCCTGCAATTTAGACACAATAACTTAAAAAATCCCGCTTTTTCCCGCCCCTGCCCCCCGGTATATGGGAAACATTTAGGCAGGCAGGGCTTAGATAGGATTTATGGGGCCCCCAAAAGGCAAGGTTTTTGGTAGCAAAAGAGTGCCCTATAGGCGGCAGGGTTTTTGGTAGCTAAGGGGGAGCCCATACGGGGAGGGGGTTAGGTGGGCTTTTTTTGGGGCCATATGGTAGGGTTTAGGTAGCTAAAAGGGGGCCCCCTTAAATAGACAGGCAGGCTTTTGGGGGTTTTTAAAAGGGAGGCTTGTGGGGGTATCGGGCAGGCGTTGGGGGTATACGGGAGGGATGTGGGGGGCTGTATAGGCTGGCTTGGATTTGGGGGTGTATAGGCAGGCATATGGGGGTGTATAGGAAAGGGGATATGGGGGCATATAGGCAGGCATATGGGGGGGTTTATGGCAGGGAAAAGGGATTAGGGGAAGTATGGCAGGCAGGCATATAGGGGGCTGTATAGGAGGATAAGGGGGCTGTATAGGCAGGATATGGGGGGTGGAGGGAGGGTATGGGGGGGGGATATGAGGTTTTGGGGGGGATAGGCAGGCATATGGGGGGGTATAGGGAGGCATAGGGGGGGTGTATAGGAGGAATATGGGGGGGTTGGCGGCATATGGGGGGGGGGGTTTGGGGAGGGAATGGGGGGTATAGGCAGGCATAGGGGGGGGTTTTAGGCAGGCATTTGGGGGGGTTAGGAGGGGATAGGGGGGGGGTATAGGAGGCAATTGGGGGGGGTAGGGAGGCATATGGGGGTGTTTAAGGAGGCATTGGGGGTTTGGCGGCTTTGGGGGGGGTTAGGGAGGCTATGGGGGTATGGCAATATTTTTAAGGCAGGCATAGGGGGGAAAGGCAAAAATATGGGGGGGGGGAAAGCAGGCATATGGGGGGGGAAAAACAGGCCCCTATGGGGGGGAAGGCAGGCATATGGGGGGGGGAAAGGCATATGGGGGGGTAAGGAGGGTATAGGGGGGGTTTTAGGCGTTTTGGGGGGGTATAGGCAGGCATATGGGGGGGATAGGCAGGGGGCAGGCAAATTTAAGGGTATAGGCAAAGGCATATGGGGTAGGGAAAAAAGAAATCATTACCCCCTCGGTCCAGCCCCCCGAGGGCGCTCGCTCCTGTCCCGCTGCTCTCCCTGCAGCCTCTGCGCTCAGCGCGGTGATTGTGACGTCACCCGCACCGCGCCCACCGTGACCACAGAGCGCCGGCAGGGGGAAGTAAGCAGAGGAGCAATCGGCGCTCCGTATGCTAGCTCCAGCCAGCTGCCCTCTGAACGCTCGGGCCGGAGGGCCCGGGCGTTCAGAGGGAGTATGCGCCGAGCCCCAGCAGCCCCCGCCCGCCGCAGTGAACTATTAAGTTCACTCCCGGGTGGGCCCAGGAGCGGCATTACGGGGTAGCGGACGCGGTAGCAGCTGCCCCGGGGCACCCCTAAGCGCACAGGCCCCGGAGCAACTGCTCCCCCTGCTAACCGGTTTTAAAGCCCCTGGTGACACTACAGTCCGTGTATAACTATGTGAACTACAGTCCCTGTTTTACTATGTGACACTACGTCCAGTGTATACTATGTGACACTGCAGTCCTCTGTATACTATGTGACACTACAGTCTCTGTATACTATGTGACACTACAGCCCACCTGTATGCTATGTGACACTACAGTCCATCTGTAAATTACTATGGAACACAAACAGTCCACGAAGCAAATGTGACCCTACAGTCCTCTGTATAATATGTGACACTACAAGTCCTCTGTATGCTATGTGACACTACAGTCCTCATGTATACTATGTGACACTACAGCCATGTATGCTATGTGACCATTACAGTCCACTGTACCTAATGTGGAAAATACAGTCCTCTGTAACAATTTGTGACAACTTACAAGTCGTCTGTATTGCTATGTGACAATACAGTTCGTATGTATGCTATGTGACACTAAATCCCATGTATACTATTGACAACTACATCCAAGTGTATCCCATTGTGACACTACAGTCCACTGTATCCTATGTGAACTAACGGTCCTCGTATACTAGGGTGACAACTACATGTCCACTGTAGCTATGTGACACTAGAGTCATCATGTTTGCTTTGTGACACAAACAGTCCACTGTTTACTATGTGGACACTACAAATCCACTGTATACTATGTGACACTACAGCCCCTCTGTATGCTATGTGAACACAAATCCACTGTATACTATGTGACACTACAGTCCTCTGAAATGCTATGTGACACTACAGTCCTCTGTATAAATTGTGACACTACAGTCCACTGTATACTATGTGACACTAGAGTCCCTGTATGCTATGTGACACAACAGTCCTCTGTAAGCTATGTGACACTACAGTCCTCTGTATACTATGTGACACTAAAATCCATTGTATACTATGTGACACTACAGTCCTTGTATGCTATGTGACACTACAGTCCCATGTATGCTATGTGAACACTACAGTCCTCTGTATGCTATGTGAACTACAAATCCACTGTAAACTATGTGACACTACAGTCCCTGTATGCTTGTACACTAAGTCCTCCTGTTTATACTATGTGACACTACAGTCCCACTGTATACTATGTGACACTGCAGTCCACTGTATGCTATGTGACACAGAGCCAGTGTATCTAGTGAACACTACAGCCCCTTTGTATGCTATGTGACACTACAGTCCACTGTATACTATGTGACACTACAGTCCCCTGTATGCTATGTGACACTACAGTCCCCTGTATGCTATGTGACACTACAGTCCTCTGTATACTATGTGACACTACAGTCCCCTGTATGCTATGTGACACTACAGTCCTCTGTATGCTATGTGACACTACAGTCCCCTGTATGCTATGTGACACTACAGCATAGTTGCCAACTTTTGAAAATGAAAAAGCAGGAGATATTAGTGGGCGGCGCGCGGGAAAAAATTGCATGGCCACGCCCATCTTGACGGTATGCCACGCCCCTTCAAAAAGCCACACCTACTCCACCAAACTGCATAACGGCTCTGGAACAAAGCCAGGAAAGATGCCCTTAAGCCAGGTAATAGCCCCCAATAACCAGGTAGTCCCCCTTACAGGCAGGTAGTTTGCCCTCTCTGTAGCCAGGTAGAGCCAAATTTGTAGCCAGGAGATGCCCCCCTTTTGTTAGCCAGGTAGATGCCCCCCATTGTTTGCCAGGTAGTGCCCCCATTGTTTGCCAGGTAGATCCCCCCATTGTTGGCCGGGTTTAGATGCCCCCAATTGCTTTCCCAGGTAGTGCCCCCTCTGTTGCCAGGTAGATGCCCCCATTGTTTGCCAGGTAGTGCCCCGCTTTTAGCCAGGTATGCCCCCCATTGTAGCCAGGTAGTGCCCCCATTGTTACCCCAGGTATTTGCCCCCATCGTTAGCCAGGTAGTACCCCCTCTGTTGCCAGGTATTGCCCCCATTGTAGCCAGGTAGGCCCCCCATTTTTGGGTTTTTTAAAAATTTTTTGGGGCCGGGGCCCCCCCCCTTTCCGGATCC
>JAODAL010045965.1:0-31415 GCA_025379985.1 Phyllomedusa bahiana | reverse complement strand
ATTCCCCCTGAAAACTGGGGAAAAGGCCTCCCCCCCCGGGGTTTTTTAAAAGGGGCCCATACTTAACCTTTTGCGTAATTCTACTACACTTAAATTGTTCACATAAGATTAGAAGACAAACACCTGCTGTAGTGCCATACAGCAAGTATTCAGTTGTGGTTACTGTAGCAGACATGTCAGCATGACATGCATATATACTGCTTTATAAGCTGTGTCCTGAAAGATCTGTGTGTTTTACATACCTATGAGTATAGGAATGTCTTGTTGCACTGAATCGCTCAGTTACAGAACATTCTCAAGTGGTTGATTAGATGTTTGTTTTTATTGTGGCTATTTGATAAGTTTTCTCTTATCCTCCATTCCTATTTGGCTGACTAGAAAGTTCTTGACATGGCTGGAAGAATGCCAGGCTAGGTCTTACCCAGTCTCATTGCATTAGCAGAATACCATCTCTATTTCCGATGGTCAAAAGTAGCTATTTCTCTGCACCTGCTATTTCTCTGCTGCAGGCATTGACTAAACAATCATCCTGTGGTTCTACAAATATTAGTTACATTTACCAAGATGGTGACATTCAGTAAAGTCTAAGTAGCTATCCAATTGCTGGCAACAGACTAGAGCAATATAGAGCATACCCATCACCGCTACTGCACACACAGCAAATATATCATAGTCTTTTCATTTATTACCTGCAGCTAGGCCATTTTTATGCTGTCTATGCTGAGAAATGGTGTCAAAGCTATTTCAAACATTTTAGGGATTTTTTTAGCACTTTCACTTCCTTTCTCTATTAACTCATTTTGAAAATGCCAAAATGATATATTAGTGTAAAATTTACTAAGCTGTAATGGCCAGAGAAGCCTTGTGGTATCAGCACCTACTGAATGATAAGCTGTTTGAATTGGCTAATGATCTCAGTTTTCATAGGCAGCATAATAAGTAGCACAAATTACATTGCCGTGTTAAATTGTACCTGCTCCCTAAGATAAAAAAAAATATATGTGTAAGATAAGTATCTAGTTTTGCATGATTTACAGTGTGCCAAAGACGTGCACTGCAGGCTTCTGTCATTTTTGCAGTGTTTGAACTATATCTAATTATATATTCACTACTTATATGGTGTTTGTAAAAGCCTCTATAGCAATTTGATGTAGCTGTCAGTATGCTAGTGGTTTATGCATTTTTTTTTATAGAACAAACTTATTGTTTTGTCTTTTAGTTTAGTGCTGGTGCAAATGTCATTAAATTGACTATGCATTTTTACAGGAAATGGTGAGTGGAGACTCTAGATATGTTGCATACTGTTGGTTTTCTTTGAGGTTGACTGTTCACATACTCTAAACTGAAGAAAACTCTAAAATATAACTTTTAATTAGTATCCTCATAAAAAATGTTTACATTTAGGAACAGTAGTAATCGCAAAACAATTTATTACCACTGTTGAAAAAATTAGAATGCTCAAACGTTGTGGGGAAACTCTGGAAGACTGTAGTCCATAGTCCAACCAATCCCCATACAGTGTACTCAGAGGGAGAGAAGGTTAAATAAACAGGGAAATAAATTATGTAATACTGTCCTGTATTCATTTACCTATTCTTACACTTAGGGCTTGTCCCCACGGCAAGGATTTTCAGCCGGTTTTACAGACGGACCTCTATGGAAAACCTGTGCAGCGGTCCCCACTGCACAGGTTTTCAGCCAGGCAGTTTTTTAGACTGCCAGCGGTCCAAAAAACATTGTACGTGTTCATTTTTCCACCCGGTTTTCGGACAGAATATGAACATCTCAGTGCGTGGGGAGAGGGCTTTTCTCCGCAAACAGCGGAGAAAAGCCATCACCCGGCGGCCGTGTGCACGGCCACAAAACAGAGCAAATACTTATCCGACCGGTACTTGTTCTATGCCGTGGGGATGAGCCCTTAGCGTGGAAACAGCCCCGAAAAGGGCGACCTCACAATGCTAGACCTATTATGTCCTCAATGCGTCTCCCGAGTCATACTTTAATGCAAGTTGAACCAAATGCGTTTTGGCCCGCTTTATAAGACTCATCAGTGGCTCAGCAGACGTTAAATCCAGATAATGTTAGGTATTCCTTGTTCTCATATACACAGTTGAGTCTCATTGTAATGACCACTAGCTAATATCTAGAGCAACTGCTGTGTGCAACACAGACAGCAGCTAGATAGGCTAGGAGTGACTCAATAAGGTCCTGGCAAGTTGTCACAGGAATTTTTAGCCATGCTGACTCCAGTGCATTTCACAGCTGCTGGAGGGTGCAATGGTAGGTGTCAGGAAGACTGTGCCCAATCGAGGGTCAACGGCCTGACTTGGGGTGTATTTGTGACGTTGTGCTCCCCCTAGTGAATAGCCGTTCAAGAATCACATAAAAGGATCAGGTTTCAACAAGTTTATTTACCGCCCTGTCCACACGGGCACAGGAACCTGCCTTGGATAGCGATATATTAGAGACCAAGAAAACGGACATGTGGGATCGGGGCGATCAAGCCAACAGACCCGCTCAGGATCAAAGTTTAAATATTTTATGGCCTTGTGAGTTCACTAGACAACAATGCAAATACAATACGGTATGAGTACAGACAAAAAAGGCAGCATGATGTGTTTATTTACAAGGTAGGCCTTGTGCTGGGCACACATGGGGGGTGAATGTGGCCTACTGTTCCTGTGTGGATGCTCATGGAATGCTACCCCTCCACCCCATCCAATAGAGATAACATTGGGCCCAGTTGGGCTCCCACTTTTAACTGTACTGGAACATCCCACGTCATTACCCTGTCACATCCTGTCACACCCGTTGGATGGTCTATACACTCCTCCCTTCCAGGGCCATGCTTTTCCTAGGTTCAGACATAAAACAGACCATATCGCGGCAGGGCAATGCCACAGGTTTGTGCTCTTGGTACAATCAGAAACGGGTGGGTCCAAGCTATGACCTGGTACCAAACACTGGGTTGCTGCTTTGTTCCTAGTCCCAGTTTCCCGTTTTTCCCTGCCTGTGGCTCCTACAAACACGGGAGTGACAGCTATGTGTGTGGGACGCTTCATATTTAAAAATATGAAACTGGGGTGTGCCTGTGATGCACGGTTATTCCATAGTTCCTTATGAAATCCCAGCTCCTTTGTGACTAGTCCCTCTCTTTGATTCTTCACCTCTCAGAGCACTTATCCACCATGGCCCTGGCCAAGGTGCTAATAAGATTACTGAGGACACTTTGAGGCTCTAAGTCCCTGATGCTTTTGTTTAATTGAGTGCTTCCTCAATGACATGTGTTGAGCAGTGGGTGAGCTTAAGTTAAGTCCTGAATCCTGAAATAACTGAGTGAATTTCGGTGAAAAGCTGGGGGCGGGGCTCATAGAGTGCATGTCGAGATCAAGGTGATACCATGGATCTTCAATTGGGTTTGTGTCTGGAGAATAAGAGAGCAAGGGAAGTCCTTAGAAGTCTTGGTCATGCTCTTCCAACCAATTTAAGACATCTTTAGACATGTTGCATTGTCTTGCTGGAAGATGCCATCCACCCCAGAAAAGGCCATTAGCATGTGAAATGCAAGGGCGGATTTGTAGCCAAATTGGTTGAGAGTGCCTTACACATGGAAGAAGGGGCCCAATGAATGCCACAAAAACATTCCCCTGACTATAACACTGCTACCACCAGCTTCTGTTCTTTCAGCAATGGTTGCAGGGTGTTTGTTTTTTGAGGTTTCTCTTCTAACACCATGGTCTGTTTGTTTAATCAAGTAGAAAATGTTACTCATAGAAAAATGCAACCCTTTGTGAATCACCAGAGGTCCAGTTCTGATACTGCCAGGTAAATTGAAGTCTTTTCAGCTGATGTAACTTCACTAGCAGAAGTTCAGTGACCAGCAGTTCCATCCATCTGCATCAGAGTCCCATACACAGTAGAATTCGATGAACTGTTGTTTTAGACACACATCTAGTAGCCCCTTGGTTCATTTTGGCAGTGAGCTGCTCCAAATAAGCGTGTCGGTTCTCCTTCCATTTTTGTAGCTGACGTTCACCTCTCACATCAGTGGCACATGGTGCTCTGCAGTTTCCACATTGCTTATTCACAATATCAGAGGTTATTATACAGTGGGGAAAAAAGTACTTAGTCAGCCACCAATTGTGCAAGTTCTCCCACTTTAAAAGATGAGAGAGGCCTGTAATTGACATCATAGGTAGACCTCAACTATGAGAGACAAAATCAGAAAACAAATCCAGAAAATCACATTGTTTGATTTGGAAAGAATTTATCAGCAAATTATGGTGGAAATAAGTATTTGGTCAATAACAAAAGTTCCTCTCAATACTTTGTTCTATATCCTTTGTTGGCAATGACAGAGGTCAAACGTTTTCTGTAAGTCTTCACAAGGTTGGCACACAGTGTTGCCGGTATGTTGGCCCATTCCTCCATGCAGATCTCCTCTAGAGCAGTGATTTTTTCGGGCTCTCGCTGAGCAACACAGACTTTCAACTGCCTCTAAAGGTTTTCTATGGAGTTGAGATCTGGAGACTGGCTAGGCCACTCCAGGACCTTGAAATGCTTCTAACGAAGTCACTCCGTTGCCCTGGTGGTGTGCTTGGAATCATTGTCATGCTGAAAGACCCAGCCATGTTTCATCTTCAGTGCCCTTGCTGATGGGAGGAGGTTTGCACTCAAAATCTCGCGATATATGGCCCCATTTATTCTTTCATGTACACGGATTAGTCGTCCTGGTCCCTTTGCAGAGAAACAGCCCCAAAGCATGATGTTGCCACCCCCATGCTTCACAGTAGGTATGGTGTTCATTAGATGCAACTCAACATTCTCTCTTCTCCAAACACGACGAGTTGTGTTTCTACCAAAAAGTCCTACTTTGGTTTCATCTAACCATATGACATTCTCCCAATACTCTTCTGGATCATCCAAATGCCCTCTAGCAAACTTCAGCCGGCCCCGAACATGTACTGGCTTAAGCAGGGGGACACGTCTGACACTGCAGGATAAGAGGCCCTGGCGGCGTAGTCTGTTACTGATGGTAGCCTTTGTTACGATGGTCCCAGCTCTCTGCAGATCATTCACTAGGTCGTCCCCCCCCCCTGTGTAGTTCTGGGATTTTTGCTCACCATTCTTGTGCTCATTTTGACCCAATGGGGTGAGATCTTGCATGGAGCCCCAAATCGAGGGAGATTGTCAGTGGTCTTGTATGTCTTCCATTTTCTAATTATTGCTCCCACAGTTGATTTCTTCACACCAAGCTGCTTGCCTATTGCAGATTCAGTCTTCCAAGCCTGGTGCAGGGCTACAATTTTGTTTCTGGTGTCCTTTAACAGCTCTTTGAACTTCACCATAGTGGAGTTGGAGTGTGACTGTTTGAGGTTGTGGACAGGTGTTTTTTTATACTGATAACAAGTTCAAACAGATGTCATTACTACAGGTAATGAGTGGAGGACAGAGGAGCCTCTTAAAGAAGAAGTCACAGGTCTGTGAGAGCCAGAAATCTTGCTTGTTTGTAGGTGACCAAATACTTATTTTCCACCATAATTTGTAAATAAATTCTTTCAAAATCAGACAATGTGATTTTCGGGATTTGTTTTCTCATTTTGTCTCTCATAGTTGAGGTCTACCTATGATGTCAATTACAGGCCTCTCTCATCTTTTTAAGTGGGAGAACTTGCACAATTGGTGGCTGACTAAATACTTTTCTTCCCCCACTGTAGAAGTGCATTTTATTAAGTATAAATAATAGACTATATGAGGTAAAGACAGTGTTTGTATATTTAAAAAAAATGCTTACTTAGTTACTGCTTTCCTTCTGAAGTTCCCTCATATTAATCTTGAAATGGCTTTTTATGTCTAGATTTGCCAACAGTTTAATATGCATGCAGGTCTGCCATATTTCTATAGGTACATGTCTTTTATTTGGAAATTATATCAGATATGTTGGCGGCATCTACGTTTTATGGTAGTGGTAATGGTGGAATAGTCAAATACAATATATAACTGATTTTCTCATTTGGAACAAAGGGACCTCTTGGGCCTCTTGTGACTTCTGGGTCTGAGAGCAACCACAACTGCTGAATCCCAAATAATTTTGTCCCTGAGTAGTAGTTCTATTTCCCATTATTATTCTGCAGACACTTTTGTATAGTATAATCCCTATAAAAATGACACCATAATAAAAGTAAAAACTGTGATCTGTTGGCTCTTTTTAGTTCGAGAAATTTAGTTTTTCCAGAGATTTCTGAAAATCAAATGATTGTCATCTCTGTAGTGATAGCCTAAAATGAATAGGGATTAATTCCTGGCTTCCAAATCTGCTGGAAGTTTTAGTTAAAAGATTTGTGTAAGTCATTTCTTCCTCCTTCACTGTTGGGCATCATGAAGATAATAAATTGTGATCAGACCCCATAAGGAAAGATGCCCTGAGGTAGAGAATAATGGGAATCAGTTTCAAGCTCCTGCAGTGCCACTGGTCAAGATGAAAGCAATGAAATGCTACATACATGCCAAGTACAAAAACCGGAGTAGTCTTAATTAAGAGGTAGAATACATTATTCCAAGTAACGTCTAACAGAACTAGAGGGAGCAACATGGTCACCTGTATATTTCTTTTCTTCACTAATAAAATAGTTCTGCTGAATAACAAAAAAAACAGTTTTAGGCTCTGTTTGAACCCTGGACAAAGGCTGTGCCTTGCTTTGATACACACTACTGAATCTTAAAATTACAAGAAAAATAAAGTCCACTCTCTATGGCTTTACATATCAGGACATAAAAATAGGGTCCTTTCAAGGTCTTACAATTAAATACAAGCTCAGATGAACAACAATACACAACAGCTTCTACTGTACCATTATCTAACAAAATTTGGGACAAAATGCAGAAGCAGTGTGTGAAAAATGAAATACAGCCTTATTAGTTCTATGTGAATTAAGATGGTTTGGCTGGGCTCACGTATTGCAGCACGTAAATACGCACGCGGCAAACGCTTTCATTTGCACTGTCAAAATTACGCAATTCCAAGTGTGTACTTTCAGTACAAACTACGCGCAATAGCCTAAGGCAGATTTCTGCCTCCTACACTTAACTCTTTTAAGGCATGTAGACGCCTGAAAGAATTGATGTCAATTCTTCTCAGACATCTGCAAAATTACAAGTTTAAAATATATGTCGTGAGGTTGACGGCACATATTTTACATTGTGCTATGTGAGAAGTGCAGTGTACATCGTGTGCAGCTTACTTCTGCACATATTTTGATGAAGTTATATACAAAATACATGCAAAAATACCTCCTAACAAACAACATATTATTGCCCCCTAAGTAGCAGCCATTTGCTGCTAAGCACAAGGTCTTTAGTAATTGCTCATCAGCATCAGGTTGAACTATATTAACTATGTAAGTGTGGCCAAGTTTTGGCAGTTTGCTGGTAACACAATGGAAAGGCATCAACAATGACTTTAGAGAAGCAATTGTTGCTGTCCATCAATCTGGGAAGTATTATTTACAAACAATTTGAATTCCATTATTCTACAGTGAGAAAGAGTATTCACAAATGGAATACATTCAAGACAGTTGACAATCTTCTATCGAGCAGACACCTAGCAAATTCATTCCAAGGTAAGACCATGCAATTCTAAGAGACATTCCAAGACCCAGGAGCTACAATTCTGACGCTTCATGCCAGTTAAATGGTTAAGGTCATGAAAGTGCTTTTCATGACTTTTCTTTGGGTCCATCCCTCAACTCCAAGCTCTCACAGAAACAGGGCCCAGCACTCTGACACCGTTCCCTTACTGCCCTCACCTATGCGGCCTACACTTCACCCACCACCCCTAGATGAGAACGGCGGGTGGTTGGAGTCGGCATATTTCTCTCCCCAAAAATGCACTTACCAGGTCATTCCTCCTGTACCCTCCCTCACTTTCCCTTTCCTTTGAGGTCCACACCCTCAGACTCTTCGCTTTTGTGTACAGACCCCCCGGCTCTCCCCGCCAGTTTCTGGATCATTTTTCCGCCTGGCTCCCTTATTTCCTCTCTACTGAATACCACTCTCATCTTGGGTGATTTCAACATCCCCATTGATGACCCCATGTCTCCTTCGGCCTCTCAGTTTCTTTCACTAACCTCTTTTCTTGGCCTCTCACAGTTTACAGACTCTCCCACCCACAAGGATGGGAACTCATTTTTTTCAGTTTTTGCCTCTCTACGTTTCAACAGTCGGAGCAGGGGAATGCCCTTCGATTATGCTGCAGTCACGGACTATAATCAGTGGGCGGTCGGTGAGGGGTTAAGACACTACTGTGCCTCATTCAAGAAAGCAGGTGACACCTCAGTAAAAGGGGCGCAGTTTTGCTAAAATTTTGCCTCATTTAGTGGAATAAAGTATGGCAACTAATGAAAGGTTTAAACTTAGACCAGACAGTCTAAATCTGAGCCACTACGATAAATGTTGCCCATTGTAAGACTGTCTGGTCAAAGTTTACACTGTATTAGACAGAGCCGATAAGTCTGCCTCATTGTGTTTTCTTCTGTTAGAAAAATCAGATTTATCTGTTAATAGCGCCTAATGTAATGTTATGTAATGTATTAATTGATTGTTATTTTCTATTTTGTGTCATCTTGGTTATTCATACATGCCACTACATTTGTTTTGCAGCAGCATTCTAAAAAGTTTTGTATGTTTGTGAAAATTAGGCCTATACGGTTTCTACACCCATACCTAAAAGGTGCTGCCCCATGGTCTTGTCTAGGTGACATTAGAGTTAAGCAGACAAGCTAAATACATACATTTACTACATTATCTTGGCTGTGATGCAATCTAGACAGGCACTGAACTCATCCTCAGTGTGTATATGAGTAGTACAGGACAGAATAACCGCATACTCAAGGTTTGCCAGTAGAAAATTACCCACATCACATTACCTCTGTCAGCTTGCCTTGTCTCTAGTGCATCCTGGTACTATCTCTCCCCAAAATAAGTGACACACGCCCCTAGACATTCACATAATGTTCACATACAGTAAATGTGATTTATAGGATGAGGCTCCCTTCTTCCATTGCTCTATGATCCATTTCTGATGGTTACATACCCATGGTCAGCACTTCTGGTGGTAGACAGTGGACAGCATGGGCACTGGTCTGCAGCTATACAGTCTGGTGTGCAGGAAGCTGCAATGCGCTGTGTGTTCTAATATCTTTAAATCACGACCAGAATTCATTATTTATGCTGTCTACGGTATAGTTATTGCTTTTGGGAGTTTTTGGAAGGGTGTTCCTGACATTATTCATATCGTCCACTGTATAGTTATACCTGAGCCTTTATTATGCATATTGGGATTGTTAGAGGGAGTCACGCAGTAATTTTCTATTGACCGGAGATTCTCAAAGTTAGTATACATTGCCCAGAAGCTTAGTGCTTTTTTACTGGATTCAATTGGTCATATCAGCAGCAAGGTCATTTATAAATAAATTAAACGCTATGCTATGACTGGAAAGGGGTGTATATTGGAGATGAAATACAGCATCAAAATTTGAAAAAATTTGGTGCACCTGGTTGGATATGCCTGCATTGCCCACCAGGCTACAATTAAGAGACAGAATCAATATTATTCCTATTCAAGCCTAACTGTTATTCAATATGACGTCCAGTCTTTCTTCCTGTCCCTGTCTAGCTAATAAAGATTAAGTATGCTTTGGATCGGTGGGTGCTACAGTGCTTTTTCTACTTATGCTGAAGTCTTTCTTCAAATTTTAAGCCTCTGTTGTAAAAAAAAATAAAAAAATCTTATAGACGTGTATTTTGTTTATATATACTTTTATTATTATTGACATTTAATTCATTGTCTTAATGCAAAAGCATTTCAATAGAAATGTTCTGATTTAAAAAAATCATGGCCAGAATTAAGTTTTAGGCTATGTCTACACTGCACAGAAAAACGTCCGTTTTTTCAGCGTTTTTCGTTTTCTAAAAACGCTAAAAAAAACCAGCCTGTAATCATCTCCCATAGACTTCTATTGTAAAACCCTCCTGCTGTCTACACTGTGCTTCTTTTTTTTGCTCGTTTTTTTTACAGGTTGCATTTTGCATCATGCTATAAAAAACGCCAGAGCAGGGCAGAAAATTTACTACAGGAGTCTATGTAAAGCGCCAGACGTCTTTTGGCGCCTTTTTTTTTGGCACGGTTTCGCTGCAGTTTTTGCCGCGATTTTTCAATGAAAACCCTCCCAGGAGACCCAAGTCCCACCTATAGTGGGTGTAACAAAGGTTAATCTTTATCAAATCTGCATACAAGTGTCTGATGTGTCCTTGTTTGTACCTTTTGTAATAAAATGATCATGCTTTGGTCGCTAACGATTTTTGCGCAATTCATATATTTTTCGCTAAAAATACATTTTTTACGGATTTTGGCACCAGAATCCATTTTTTTGCAGAAATTGGTGCTAAAATCCTTTTCTTAACATATTTTGGCACTAATAAAGTTATCTCGCTTCCGACGCCAAAAATACGTTTTTTTACGGATTTTGGCGCCAGAATCCGTTTTTTTTTTTTACGGATTTTGGTGCTAAAATCCTTTTCTTAACATATTTGGGGCTAATAAATGTTATTCTGCTTCTGACGCCAAGAATACGTTTTTTTAACGGATTTTGTGCTAAAAATCCTATTTCCTAAACATATTTTGGCACTAATAAAGTTATTTCGCTTCCGACGCCAAAAATACGTTTTTTATGGATTTCGGCACCAGGTTAAGTTTTTTTTTACGAATTTTGGTGCTAAAATCCATATCTTTACAGATTTTGGCGCTAATAAAGTGATCTCGCTTCTGACACTAAAAATAGTTTTTTTTACGGAATTTGGCGCAATAATGCTGTTTTTTTGGATTTTGCCGCTAAAATCCTTTTCTTTACAGATTTTGACACTAATACAGTTATCTTGCTTTATGGAAAGATAATGTGGATTTTGGTGCAAGAATCTGGTGCAAAATTTAATAAAGTAGTAGCACGCAGCAGCACATAAAGGACAATGTGCTCAAAATATCTAAAGGAAGTGACTACTTAACATGTTAACTCCACCTGTAGGGTGTAGTTTACATCCAATGGCTTAATTTGTCAATACATTAGAAAGCAGAGCAAAGACGCTCCAAAAAACGAAAAACGCGCCAAAAAACGGCCGTTTTTACAGCTGCTTTTGACAGGCAGTGGACAGAAAACTCAGTTTCATGAACGTTTTTAGTAATTCGTTTTCAGGTCGTTTTTTTGTCCACTGCAGTGTAGACATAGCCTTACAGCATCATGGCCAGAACTAAGTAAATTAACATTATGCAGCACTTCTGTGGAGTTGGACCAAGTGGGCTAACATCAGTGATCTTCAGGTGTTCATGACCTGGTCACTGGTTCACTGGTTGTCTTTTCTGGGACCACTTTTTTTAGGTGCCAACTACTGCAAACCATGATCACCCCACAAGACCTGCAATTTTAAGCTATTCTGACCTAGTCTAGGCAACATTATTTTGGCTCCTTTTCAAAGTTTGTCTAATCCTTAAAGGGACGCTACCATCAAATTTTTTCTTTAAACATATTGACAAGCAATATGCAACTATTACATGGATTTTTTTTTAAATTACGTTGTAGTTTTTTTTTAGTAGAATTTTTAAAAATTCCTCTATGTACATTAATCTCTCTGACTTCCTTTCTATAACCTTTGATAGCACAGCAGTGAGAGGACTCAGGCTATGGCCTGAGAAGTAAGTATTATCAGGAACACCTGAAAAATGTCAAGAAACTCCCTCCTCAGTGCAGAAGAAGATTATCCTAATTTCCTTTAATGTATTTCTGGTCATTGCCTAATGGCCTAGTAGTCTAGTCTTATCTTAGATTAGTCTGTCCTGCCATTCAATTTTATCCCTAGCTAGAGAAGTACAATATGTGATTTTAAATTGCATAGAACTGCCAAATGAAAAACAAATATATTAACAAAACTTGCAAAAAATAGTTTTCCAGGAATATTGGTTTTGACAAAAATACTCCTTTCTGATAAAAGTGTCCCTTTAAGCTTGCTGATTTTATCTGCTTCAAGCAATGCAAAAACAGGCTATTCATTTAGCGTACATTCACATGGCGTATTTGAAATATGTACCGAAATATGTACCAAAATACGTATTTAATAATCTCCCGGTCACATCTCATTGATTTCATAGTTTCATAGTTTTGTAAGGCTAAAAAAAGACAAGTCGTCCATTCTAGTTCAGCACCTGTTGTGCTAAGGTGTTGATCCATGAGGAAGGCAAAAACCCCCAATGAGGTAGAAGCCAATTGTCCTCATTTTAGGGAAAAATTCCTTCCTGACTCCAATCTGGCAATCAGAAAAGTCCCTGGATCAATGACCCCTCTCCTGAATCCTAGTCACTATAACTTGTTATATTATTACGCTTATATTATTACGCTCCAATCTCATTGATTTTAATGTAGAATGTGGACCATTGTTCACACGATACGTATTTTAAATATGTAATTGTATTGTGTTTTTCAGACGCGTACAAAGAAGTGACATGTCAATTCTTGATCCGTTTTACGCATGTAAAATCCCCATAGGAAAAAAATGGACTGCATTTTTAAAGGCCATAAAATGTATCCAGATATGTACCACAGTTTTTGGTACGTATTTAGATGCATTTACGTGCTTACAATACGTATTGGGTCCAAATCTATCTATGTTAGAAACATAGTGAAATACGCATCTGAAAAATGTATCCAATAGCCATCAAATACATATCTAAATACACGCCGTGTGAACCTACCCCACCCTTTGACAGGAGCTCTTGTAAGATGATAATCAATTGTATTCTGTTACCAGTTTTAATGCTGAGACTGATAGGGTGTATGAATTTTGCATGCAGGGCCAAACATATATAGTAATGGATAAATGAGGGCAGATGGCCTTAATCTTACCAATGGTCCATCTGACCGCTATGATGCTAAAGTTCAGGAACTGAGGGTATAAGGTCTCATTCTGAAATCAGTGCTTGAGCACCAGAAGAGCTTGTCCTGTTTCTGTTTAGGTGGGGTCTAAAGCAAAATAAATTATACAAGGTTAGTAAATTCACTGCAAGTTTTTAAAACTAATTTTCTTTATGCCTATACATTTACACCAGGGGCATACCATATGTTTTGGCCTATAAAAGGCACTTTTTTTACACTTAAAATGAGGCTAAAACTTTAGTACTTCTTATAGTGTGAATGTATTTTTTTTACCAACCGCCCATTAACTTTATATATCTGGGCTGTTGACACTTAGGCCTCGTTCACACGGCTTATTTGTCCGCGGATTGGTGGCGTACTCCGCGCCGGATTTGCGCTGCAGTACAGCTCCAATCTGTCGGAGTAATTACGGTAATCCACTGCTCTCATAGAGAACAGTGGATTCCGTCGCTCCTCCCCGCTCGGCGAATCCGCCACGGGGGGAGAAAGTGACATGCACATTATTTACGGCGCGTACGCGCCGTAGATAATGACAGTCTATGGGGCCGGGGAGCGCTCTGGCCCCGCCCCCGCCCCGCCCCTTATTCACGCCGGATTTGCGAGCGCAATCCGGCTCACAAATCCGCCGTGAATAAGCCGTGTGAACACGGCCTTAAAGGGGTTGTCCACTTTATAATGTGTTTATGATGTTTTTATTTATTATGTATATAAGGGTATGTTCACACAGCGTATTTGCGTTCCATATTTTTGAGCGTAATTGAGCTACAATACGTCTGATGTATGGCCCGCAAATACGAGAGCTATGATTACCCTAATGATTACGCATAAGTGAAAGTCTGTGGGAGCCGGCACAGAGCGTTTAAAACACCCGGCGTATTGCGGTGTATACAGTCTGCGCCACAATCCGCCGTGTGAACACACCGTAACAGGAAACCATTCAATTTTCTAATATAAATGTATTAAAAATTGTACCAGCTCCCATGGAGTACTTATATGGACAAAACTGTCATGTGACCACACCATATGTCATGTGACTCCTGGTATCCAGGTAACAGTAGTGTATGGAGGAGTAGAACATCTCCAGTATTACTACCTCCCGCAAATGTCTTATCAGTGACACCACACAGGTTTATGTGACCCTGGTAAACCAGGTAAAAGTGTGTATTTGGAGGAGCAGAACTTCTCCAGTATTAACTACCTCCAGGCAGTGTCTTATCATGTGACCACCCACAGGTCATGTGACCCTGGTAAACCAGGTAACAGAAGTGTATGGAGGAGCAGAACTTCTCCAGTATTACTACCTCCAGCAGTGTCTTATCATGTGACCACCACACAGGTCATGAAACCCTGGTATCCAGGTAACAGTAGTGTATGGAGGAGCAGAACTTCTCCAGTATTACTACCCCAGCAGTGTCTTATCATGTGACCACCACACAGGTCATGTGGCCCTGGTACCCGGGTTAACAGTAGTTTTAGGGAGGGGGCAAACTTTCCAGTTTTTATACCTCCAGCATTTTGTCTTATCATGGGGGGGACCACCCCCACAGGTCATAAATAAAAAGCTTTTGGAGGGTGTATGCCCCCCAAAAGATAGGGTTCTTATTACTAGAGCGCGGGCAAAAATTTGAAAAGCAAGAAGTTAGAAAAATCTTTTTTGGGTGCATATTTGTTTTTAAAAAGCCAAAAAAACTGTGTCAATTTTTCTCAAAATTTTATTTTTTTGGGGTTTTATTTTTTCTTTTTCAGCCCAATGGCAGCCCTCAACACGGCTGATTCTGATATGAAAAATAGGGGACTTATGCAGCCTCGTTTAAAAATTTAAAAAAGGTATTTAAATTTGTCTTGTAGTTAAACATTTCACATCTGAGGAAGCTGGTGGTTTTTTTCCCGGGGCGAAAAGCGTAATGTTTATCTAATAAAATTTTCACAAGAAATTTTCTAACTTCTTGCTTTTCACTTTTTTCCCCAAGCGCCCCCTAAGTAAAATGATCCCTACCAAATGAGGGGGCAAAAACACCGCCCAAATACTTTTTATTTGTTTTTTCTGCCCCCCGGCCCCACGTGGAAAGGAAATTGAGGGGATCACTCCCGGAGCTGCCCTTTTTTCCCCCGGGATTTCAACCACTGGACTTTGCCATATACGTATAAGCGGGGCTTTTCCATTTTAATAGAAACAGCTAAAAAGGTGAGCACCGTATATTTTCCCAGCGGGCTGTATATTTTTTTTGTAAATTCAACTGCCCCTTTTTGTCCAAAACCCCGTCTTTTTTAAACTCACGGGGAAAACCACCGGGGGAAAATACCTTTTTCATTTTTAACCACACGGTCATTTTACCCTGGCATCCAGGAAACCCGTAGTTTTAAGGGGAAAGGTAAAACCCTCCCCCAGAAATTAAATTTCCCCTCCAGCAGTGTTTATCATGTGCCCCACCACACAGGTCATGGGGCCCCGGTAACCCGGTTAACATTTAAGTGTAGGGAAAGGAGAAAGAACTTCTCCAGTAAATCCCAATTCCAGCATTTTTGTTTTAAATCAGGGTGACCAAAACCAAAAGGTCTTTGGGACCCTGGTTTTCCAGGAACAGGAGTGTATGGAGGAGAAACCCTTCCCCCAGTTTACTACCAGAAAAACCGGAACCAAGTGACTTTTAAGCCGGGGGGAAAAGGGAGGCCCGGTTTTTCCCGGAATACAGCGAAGTCACGGACAAAAAAACCCCGGGATTTCAACACCCAAGCTCAACAACGGTTTGTTTTAAAAACTGAATTTTCTGGAACAAGATGGGGGAACAGATCCCCCCAAGCAAAAAAATTTACAAATACAAATCCGGGGGCCCCTGTGCTGACAGCGCCCCACCAAAATGGTACCTCTGGAGAAACGGAAACCCTTTTAAAACAACGTAGGGGTTGGGGAAAGGCCGAAAACCCCCTTTCCTTTTTAATACCGGTAATCCCCAAAATGGGAACAATTGTGTTGGGGGAAATTTGCGGGGGCCTGGTGGTGCAGCACAGCAGCTTACACATTTAAAATTTGATTTACCCACTTCCCTCCCAAAAACGCACGTGCCCAAACTTTCCCCTCCCCAGTTTAAAAAGGGTTTTCAAGTAGTTTAAGGGGTGCACAAAAAAACACTCTTCCAAAAACCCCCAAAACAGGAGGATTTTTTTGGGGGAAAACCCCCCTTTGGCCTTAACTGGGGCCTAACAAATTTAAACTAATTTTAAAGGCCTTCCCCCAAAGTCCTAAAACTCTTGGGAAAATTTTTTTTGAAACGCATCCCCGAGGTACCTTAAAAAAAGGGCCCGGGCCCAATTTTCCTTTTCTCAGGTGCAGAGGGAAGGGTTTTTGGAGGGTTCCGGCTGCGGGACAGTCCTTCTATCTTTGGCGCTTTTTCCTTTTTTGTCCAGGAGTTCTCTCTCTCCCTCTGCGGAGGGCTTTCTGTATAGACGGGAAAGGCTCCCCTTTCCCTGGAACGACTGTGAATCCGGGCCCCTTTTAAACCCTAAACGGGTCTGTTTTCCCTCAAATTCAGCAGCTTCCCAAAAGGGCTGCTACATGTGCCAGTCTTTACCATGTCCCTCTTTTGCATATACTGGAAAGGACATGTTTCATTTGGGGCCAAAACCCAGAAAGAAAAACAAAAAAAACATTTTACAACTGTCATGCGGGGTTTTTACTTAGAAAAACACAAGGGGGCCCCTGTCCCACAAACCCACATGACCACCACAAAAGATAAAGGCGACCCTGGTATCCAGGTAAAAAGTATGTATGGAGGGAGCAAAAAATTTCCCCAGTAAAAATACCCCCAAAGCAGTGCCCTTATAATGGCAGTCATGTCGGGGGGAAAGCGCTCACTATTTTTCCCTCTTTTTCTCTTTCTGATTTTTTTTAATTTTTTCCCAATTCACTTTTTAACCCTTGGGGGGGCCCCAGTCTTTTTTGCCCTTTTCCTGACACAGCCCTTTTTTTTTAAAATTTGACGTGCCCAATTTTAGTGAAAAAATAATTTTTTGACACTTTTCCTGGGCCATGTGATTCAGAGATTTTTTTCCCTCGTGACACATTTTGTTTAAAAAATTTAAGTAAAAAAAATTTTTATCCAAAACAATTCCTTGTTTGTTTGTGAAAAAAATAAAAAAATTTCATAAAAAAATTTTGGAAAAATTTTGCGTTTTTTAAAAAATTTTTGAAAAATTTTTTCTGTGTAAAAGAAAAGATATTATTAAACCACTAAATAGTTTATAACTAGCATCTACCAAAATGTCCCTATAGGTTTCCCATAATTTTTTAAATGTCTTTTTTTTTTTTTTTTATGACTTTAAAGGAGGGGTTTTAGAAATTTAGTAGTAATTTTTCTAAACTTTTTACAAAAAATTTGCAATAAAATTTTTTTAAGGGAACCCCCTTCCAGTTCTGAGTGGCTTAGAGGGGCTGCATGTTAGTTTCCCCCCAAAAGTGACGCCATTGAAAAACTAGCCCCCTTAACGTTTTTACAACACTTTTAGGAATTTTTGATGCCCCTTTAAAGAATTTCACAAAATTAAAAAGTGGGGGTGGGGGAAAAAATTTTAAAAAATTTCCCTTTTTTGCTTTTTTTTCAATTTTTTATCCATTATTCACTGGAATACGGTAATGGGGATGGGTAAAGCAACTTAATATCAATTCCCCCCAGGTCTCCCTTTTTTTCAGAGATATCCCAAAAGTGGCCCTGGGTTCATTATTTGGCTCACCCAAAAACCCAAGAATAGGGGGAAAGCCCCCTACAAAATACTCGGGGCCCTAAATTTTCAAAAAATTTTTTTTAAATTTTAGGCGCCATTTCGGGTTTTGGGGGACACCCTAAGGTGCTAAAATTTAAATTAAAAACCCCCAAAAATTAGCCCGCATTTTGGGAAAAATACCCCCCTTTAAAGGGAATATATCCAGGGGTCCCTTTGGTTTATTTCCCCCCCAAACGGGGTGATTCCCCAATTTTTTTTAAAAAAAAGGGTTTGTAAAAATTTTAAAAAAATTTTTTTTTTCAAAAATTTCTGAAATTTTTTTAGTTTAAAAATGTTTCATTTTTAAAAAAGGGAATCCTGGAAAAAAAACCCCAAAAAACTTTTTTAAAAACAATTTTTTCCCAAAGTTCGGGCAATACCCTAAAAGTGGGTGAAAATTTGCTGTTTGGGGCGCAGGGCAGGGCTTTAAAAAGGGGAGGGAGCGCTTTTTGGGCCTTTTTGGGAACGGATTTTGGGGGGGGCCATGTCGCTTTTGCAAAACCCCCCAAAGTAGCGGGGAACAGGCAAAACCCTTTCCCAAAAGTGGCCCCTTTTTGGGAATTCAACCCCCATCGGGGTTTCCATTTGGGAAAGAAAATTCGGGCATTTTAAGGCAACAGGTTTCCAATTTTTTTTTTTGGGCCCATTGAAATAAAAAAGGGGGGGAGGAAAACGCATTTTTGGCCCCAATTTTTTTTTTGATTTTCAATTTACAGCATTCGCCGTGCAGTGTAAATGATGTGATAACTTTTTCTATGGGGGTCGGTTTCAATTTAAAAATTTTATATAAAATTTTATATAGTTTTTTTTTGTTTTTTTTACTTTTTTCACAGTAGAAATAAGTCTATAAAAAATTGCGGTTTTTTTTGTTGTCCTATTCTACAGCCCCTAACTTTTTTTTTTTTTTTCTTTTTTTTGCAGAGCTGTGTATGGGGTTGTTTTTTTCGGGATGAGTTTTAAAGTTTTTATTGGTACCATTATGGGGTTTCATATGATGCTATGTTCACTTTTTTTTAAGGTTTTTGTTTTGGGGAAAGTTTTGAATAAAATCCAAACAAAATTTTTGGGAGTGTTTTTTATTTTTTTTTTTTTATAGCGGTCACTGTACGGGATAAAAAGACATGTTAGCTTTACTCAAACAGGGGTAATACGATTACACCGATACCCCCCAAAATTTTTATATTTTTTTATGTTTTTAAATGTTTTATATTTCCCAAAAAAAAACACTTTTTTTCAACCCCGAAAAAAGTTTTTGCTTCCGCCATAGTCTGAGAGCCATAAATTTTAAATTTTTCCCGTGCTTGGAAGCTGGGTAGGGACTTGCAGATGGGGGTTACGTTTTTTTTAGTATCATTTTGGGGGGGGGCCAAAAGGGTTTTGATTCGGCCCTTTTTAAAACCAATTTTTTTGGGGGCCCGGGTGAAGAAAAAACTGCAAAACCTTTGAAGTGTTTTTATTTTTATTTTTAACAGGGCCACCGTGCAGTATCCCGTTTAATTTAAATTAGTTTTTCTTTTGGGTCGCTACGATTATGGCGATAACCCCATTATATAGTTATTTTTTGTTTAAGCACTTTAAAAAAAAAAAAAAAAAAAATGTTTTTTTGTGGGGTAAAAAAAATATTTTGCCCTTGCTATTTCTGGGGGGCTATAAAAATTTTTTATTATTGTATACAGAGCTTATAAGGGGCTTTTTTTGCGGGATGAACGGGCGTTTTTAATTGGTACAAATTTGGGGTTTCTAGGGGTTTTTTATCCCCTTTTTATTCCCTTTTAATTTTGCGCGGGGATGAACAAAAATCTTAATTTTGGATTGTTTTTTTTTTTTTTTTTTTTTTTTCGCGTTCACCGTACGGGTTTAAATTTAAAATGACCCAAATTTTTTAGGGCAGGTCATTACGCACGCGGGGGGATACCAAATAAAGGGTACTTTATTTTTTTTTTGATCTTTTTTTTTGGGGCGATTGCCGTTTTAAAGGGGAAAAAAGGGGGGTGTATGGGATTTTTTTTTTAATTTTCTTGTTTGTTGTTTTTTTTTGGGTTTTTACTTTTTTTTCTTTTTTTTTTTACTTTTCCCCCTAGGGGGTTTTAATGAGAGGGTCTTTAAAATCCTCATTTAAAAAGGGAACAGTACATACTTGTTGCTATGGAAATGGTTCCCCATGGTAACTGTCAGTCACGAAAGCCGGGGGCATGCCCAAGGGGGCGGCCCCGGGGATCGTGACGTCACAGACAACCCGAAGGGGACCTCTGCCCCTTTCCGGGGCGTCTGTAGGGAAAGGGGAAGTGCACGGATCGCCCGATCCGTCGCTGCTGCCACCACAGAGACGGGAGGAGGAGCGATTTTCCTCCTGCCCTCTCCTTAGTTTTTTGCAACCCTTTTCAAATAAATTTCGGGGGGTTTTCCGCCCCCCCACCCCTCCCCGGAGGAAACCGGGGTCGGGGCCGACGCTGTGGGATTAAACTGTAAATACACTGACACCCCGCGCCCATCGCCGCAAACTTGCTTTAAGTTGCGCGATCCCAGGGGTATCCAATACGTTTCCCGGTGCGTGAACCCCCCAAACGACCTGGACGTTTTGGAAACGCCCAAAGGGCGGGGAAGGGGGTTAAAATTAAAATCACCCCGGGGAGGAAAAGCCCCGTTATCCCAAATAACTAAAAACCCCTGAAAAAAATTGTGGAATAACTAGATTAATTAAATTTCCCCCCATTATCCTTTTTAGCGACCACAAAAGATGTCAGTGACCCCGCTGAAACTGACTTTCAAAGGGGGGCCACATGTCCCGTTTAGGGCCCCTAGCAACCGTAACAAGGCAGAAAAAGTGGGGGCTAACAAAATTTTTTTTATTTCTATTTGGGGTCCCACCCAAATTGGTTTTAACAGAGGTACTTTTGCAGAAAAATTTAATATATGTCATAAAAAAATGTTTTGATTTTTTAATTTCTTTCACACAATTTAAAAAAAAGACATTATAAAAAAATTTTAAGATGGACAACCCCTTTTTAAATTGTAAAGCAATTTTTGGAAACCCTTTTTACAGTGTTAGGGGCCTTTTTCACGGGGTTTTTTCGGCACGGATTGGGCCCGTAGTTTCGCGCCGGATTTGCGTGCAGTTCGGTTCCAAACTTTTCGCAAAATTACGGTAATCCCCCCGTTCTCTAGAGAAAGTGGATTTCCCTCGCGCCTTTCCCCCCTCGGGGAATCCGGCCCGGGGGGGGGGAAAAAGTCACCTGCACATTTTTCCAGGGCAATACGCGCCGGGGTAATGCAATCATGGGGGCCCGGGAAAGGGTGCGGCCCCCCCCAACCCCGCCCCCTTTTTCAAGCCGGAAATTTCGAGCGCAAAACTGGCTCGCAAAATTAAAGGGGTTGAAAAAGCCGTGGAACCGGGGGGTTAGCAGCAACACCCCTAATTTATCAGCTTTTTGGGGAAAGACAGTTTATTGCCATTTTCCCTTTTCCAATGAAAAAGGGTTCCCGCTTTGGGGTTCCCCCTGGTGGTCACCTGATTGCTTGGGTAACTGCTGGATTTGTGTCAGGGTTCACGCCGTGGTCCCTGCCTTGGTGTTCCGTTTGCAGCCACTGTCCATGCCGCGCCCCCCGTACCGGACTGCGGGCATGGCTGTAATCCCTCTTCATCTTCTGTTGTTACCCCTGTCTCTGTAGTGAGTTCTTTGGTCTTGGCGGCGTCACCAACCGCTAGGTTAAATCTGTCCTCTTTCCTGCTCCAGTCCACGATCCTGCGCACACCCATCCTCTCTGCCTTCCTGTACATGCACGCATGCACCTTTGGGCGTGCGCAGCAGCTCTTGGTAATTTAAAGGGACAGGACCTAGTTACTTGTCCAATGACCTTTTGACCTTCTATGATATAAGGAATTTCCTGCCTCTGCTCTAGTCTCATTTCATGGATGTTCTCCTGTGATACTGACCCCTGTTTGTTGCACTGGTTGCTGTTATCTGTGTTAACTCTGTGTTAACCTTGCATTATCCAAAGTACTCTACTGCTGTTCCTGCCACTACATGAGTCTATTATGCACTGCTATTACCTGGCTGGGACTTTGTCACCTGCCTATGGTTACATCAATCTGTGAACCGTCACCTCTGCCTGTACCCGGTGTCCTTTGTCTTGCACTTCGGCTGTCACCGCGAGTAGCCACATCAGGGGTTGCTCAATAGAAGGTTCCCCACAGTCCGTCCGGTCTTGCGGCAGGTTCCGGTGAAGACCGGGGGCCTCTTAAACTCCGCTAGTCGGGTCTTATAGTTAAAAAAATATGGTACATACAGGAGGTGCAGAATTTACAGTTGCAAAAGGAGTTAGGGTTTTAGAGGATCCAAGAACAACTGTGCAGCAATTTATGCCTCTACATTTTTCCCTTTTTAATATGGATTTTTTGTTAAAAAATACTATGTTAGAGCGTTTCGAACAAGTACACTTTTTGTGCAGCATGTAAATAAAAGATGAGAGCTTCATCAGTCAACGTATTTCCCCAGTGGAATACACCAACACAGTGGCAGAACCGCACCACATTGAATTACATCGCATTCATCAGTTTCACCATCGTCTGAGGCTCACACTGCTGGGATTTTGATAATGATATTTAGAGTAAAAAGTTATGTTTTTTAGCAACAAATCATATTGCTGCAGAAATATCAAATTTGTCTTTCATACCATTTATTTCGCTACAAATCCAAAGCATTCAGGAAGGAGAGGAAATGTCCTTGATCGGGTAGAAGACTTCAGATAAGGAAAAGAAAACTGCACCTGCTCAGCAACACACACAGCTGAGTACATAACTGGTCTGAACATTCAATTAAATATAATAGCACTGGTAAGGAATGCCACAAGGATTAATATGCATGGGCACAAGTGTGGGAACATATGCCACATAGGAAAATCAATTACATTGCTTGTTATGCTACCAGAAAAGTGAAACCTTACCTTTTGGAACGTAGCATAAGATGACATTGAGGCCAGTGCAATGGATGAATATCTGTAAAGGTATTTCCTTTAAACAAAAAAAAACCTACAGATAACTTTTATTTTTTGTTACATCAGAGTGTTTTAGGCACAATATGCAAGAATTATCAGTATAATCAGTAAGCGAAACATAGAAGTGAGTACAATTTAGCATATAGTATATGGTAAAAATTCTACATTGTGATATATCTCGATAAATGTGGCGAGTTTTCAATTAAACAATCAGATAAACATTGTGATGTTGAACTGAACTTCATTTCTAGTACAAATACAGACAGGCCCCGGGTTATGTACGGGATAGGGACTGTACAGTAGATTTGTTCTTAAGTTGAATTTGTATGTAAGTCGGAACAGATGTAACTCCAGCACAAAAGGCTTTTTTTTTTTTAGTTTTGGATAGTGCAGGGAAGGGCTTTTACATTTGTTTTGCTGTCTGTGCCCCTGTTAAGAAGATTTCACCTCGTTTTCACCTCTTGTGCTGCTGTGCATGCTGGAACTTGTCGTTCCACAGCTACTAACTGCAGTGGAACATGGAACTACAAGTGCCAGCATGCCCCTTAAGTCTCTGTTTGTAACTAGGGGACAGATGTAAGTCGCAACGGTCGAGGACTGCCTGTATATGTACAATTAAAGGGAACCTGTCACATTGAGCACGCTATCAGATCTTCTGGTAGCATGTTATAGAACAAGACGAGCTGAGCAGATTGATTATAAAGTTATGTAGGAAAAGATTAAGTAGAACTTGTATTTTTTCATGAAAATCTCTGCTTTTTTGGGTTAAGGAGTCCAGTAGGTGGTCTTATAAGTGACTGACAGCCTTTCTTGTTTCATTACATACAGTGATAGCTGTCAATTGCTGATAAGCCCTCTGGACTCCTTAATCCGCAATAAGCAAGAATTTACATAAATAAAACACAGATTTACATGTACAGAACATGAACTGCTCATTGTTAAAAAGGTGGGAACAAATGGCTCTGGATGAAAAATTTGATCCTGATGTACAATCTGAATAGTAGGTTTATTGGCACTCGGCAGGACACAAATCTCGAAAAAAAAAATGCATACAGTCAAGACTAAGGTTCCCTCCTCTCCCCCATAATCCTAGTAATAATGGTTTATGCTGGGGATATGAGATCACAGAGGGAGAGCGGGCAGAAACCATTAGCCCCCCTGACGATCGTCTGTTAACAAGGGTCACTGTGCTCAGGTGAGCGCTTCGGCCTGTTTATTGTTCACACTACTCTGTACACCTGCATGCTGTTCATTTATTAGCGGTGGTGAAGTATATTGCAGTATTGTCCGAGTCAACACAATGCTGAGCAACAGGTAAATAAGTAGTTTGGAGACTTATCTGTTGACATTTTACAAATGGACAAATATTTGCAGAACTTGTTGTGCCGGCTAAAAGTGACAACTCCTGACATGTCTGTTTAAAAAGAATACTTTTTCCTTCATAAAATAACAATTCTGGAGCATTTGCTTCTATAACTCTGCATTGTGCTGTTCCTCTTGTATCCCTTTTAGAATGTATAATGCAATCTGTCAACTGGGTGTTACCAGTTGGGAGTGTGTCCCTGAACACTGACTGTCGGCACTCATTGGACAGTGTCAGACTGTGCAGGTACATACTCTCAATTGGAAACACCCATCTGACCGATTCAGTAATACATTTCTAGAAGGAATAACACAGTAACAACACAACACAGAGTTATAAGAGAAGATGCTCCAGAATTGTTATTTTACACGGAACATGATGATTTACTAAATACATATAAGGAATGGCCACAGGTGCTCTTTAACCTGGCTATACATATTAGATCATTGATGACTGAACATGCCAATTTCGTATAAGGAAGTATTCAGGGAAAGAAAACTATTCCAGCCTGTTGAAATTCAACACACCCGATTTTTTGTTTCTGCAAGAGATAAGCTGCTTCCAGAGGTAGCCATATTCTTCCCTTTCCAGTGAAATAAACCTGCACACTTAGCTCCATGTTTATGTTTAAAAAAAAAGTCTGGAGAACTGGTCTTGGCCCTAAGAGAGGAGTCTGTGTAGTGTAAGGCCTCGTTCACACGGCTTATTTGGGCGCGATTGGAGCCGTACTGCGCGCCGTATTTGCGCTGCAGTACGGCTCCAATCTGTCCCAGTAACTACAGTAATCCACAGTTCTCATAGAGAACTGTGGATTCCGTCTCTCCTCCCCGCTCGGCGAATCCGCCGCGGGGGGAGAAAGGGACATGTGAATTATTTACGGCGTGTACACGCCGTAGATAATGACAGTCGATGGGGCCGGCGAGCTGCCGGCCCCACACCCCCGCCCCGCTGCAAGGCTGCCGGCGTAATCTGTCCCCGCAATTACGGCGACAATAAGCCGTGTGAACGAGCCCTAAGACCCCATCTGAACTGACCTCACCTTGCTGCTGCTGATTGGGCTTCCGTAATTTAATCAAAATGGGCACTAACAACCTCAGATTTTCATCTATACTAGGTGTAGCAGTAATGCAATTTGAAATAAATCTCATGCTCCATGTTTTCCTATGTCTTTGCTCATTGTGGCATTTGCAGAGTATTTGTTATTTGTATTTTTTTGTATTTGCATTTGTATTGCAGTGAGCATCCGCACAATTGATTTTGCATGGTTTGGAGATGCTGATGATTTTTGTCTTTGTTAGGTTGTATGCATGGAAGATTAGCTGCCTCCATTTTGGCCATGCACTCCACCCATTTGTTTCAGGTTGTTTTTAATAAGAATCGGGTATAGCTAGGACCCACAAGCTAGGACCCACATGCCTTGAAAAGTATGGTGATCTTGTCTAGGCACCAAGAGAGGAGTCTGTGGAGTATAACTCCCCATCTGAACTGAGGTCACCTTGTTGCTGATGGATGGCCTCTCAAACTTTGATCAAAATGGGAACCTCAGATTTTGATGTATGCTAGATGTAACAGTGATGCCATTTGAAATAATTCATATATTCATTGTTTGCCTACGTCTTTCACTCCTTGTTAACTACGCTTTTTATATCTGACAGGATGGACCCAGAGAGGGATCTAAACAATTAGCAGTGAGATTATCACTGCGGGCTATGAGGAACAAGCAGTGGCGTTCACATGAGAGATCGCCGCTGTGTGTTTCACTCCTGCCTGTCGGCTCCGTCTTTGAAAGAATTGCATGTCAATAGCATGCTGTATTTGTTTTAGGTTTTTATTATGATGCATGTTCTGTGTTATTATTTATGATTTTGAACAGACTCAAACAGATTCTGTGAACAGACTCAATGAAGTTCAGAACATACCTGTAATGGCCTGAGCTCCACTTGATTGGTGCCAATCTACACCTATGTTGTGAATTTCTAAGTAAAACATCAAGAACATTAAAACATATTTTAGTGCTGTTTGGTTTCTACAATTGGCCTGTAATTGGGACTGTATAATATATGTCTATATAAAATACCTTGTCCCCACGGCAGGATTTTCAGTCGGATCTACAGACGGTTTTCGGATTTCAAAACTGTCTGTAAACCGACTGTAACCTTTTACATTGACTTAAATAGAAAACCTGTGCAGTAGTTCACACTGCACATATTTTCTACCGGACTTTTTTTTATATCGCCAGCATAATGAAAAACTTTGAACATGTTCATTCTTCTGCCTGGTTTTCGAGCAGAATATGCACAGTTCTATGTGAAGGGGAACGGCTTGAACCCGCAAACTGGGGACAAAAGTGTCTCCTTACGTGCAAAAAAAACAAAAATATTCCGGTCGGAAAATGTACAGTCTTCCACTGGGAGACTGAACGCACCCTAAATTTGTATCACTCCAAATATATAGAGGTTAGGATAAAATACTTACAACCACGTAACATTTTATCAATGTTTAGAGTCAGCAAATCATGAAGAAACAAGTCTTTCTCTGCTACATTAGCTTGACTGTTGTGTGCCTCTTCATTCTTTCCAGCAGTGAATTGAGTAATGAAAATGACTTTAACCAGTATTATTCGTTGAACAGTCTGAAAGCATTGATCAATGCAAACCCAAGAGATTTTAAAGCTATAACATCTACTATATATTGCCCTTATGTCGATATTACTTTATTTCATAAGATTGGTTTCTATAGAAGTGAAATCTTATCGTCATTTGATAGCAGATGTTGCGCTCATAATTTGAAGCAGGTGCCACTTTCACAGTAATATAGATCTCAAACTGTAACAACCCCATTTGTGCTTGACATAATTGAAGAATTCAGGATATTTACTATTACCTCTGAATTCCATAGTCTTACATCCATTTGTCAATACTTTTTTTTTGCTATAAAATGAACCTAGTAGAAATATATAACAAATATATAGCTATTCATTTTTGACATAATTCACAATACACAAAGGACAGGCCTAATAGTCCACCTCATGTTTGCTCGAGAATCCAAATTTAGCCGAAAACGTATCTTACATTATTCCTTTGTGTTGGTTCTCTTTTTGAATCTACTGTACCTGTTACATTCCTTGCTGTTTCTTTACTTTATGGCTGCGTCCACACGGCAAGGACAAAATACTGGTCAGATCCGACCTGTATTTTACACTTGGTTTAGTTTTTCGCTGTGGTTTTCAGATTCGGCCAATTGAATAATACTGTCATGACTCACGTACCTGCTTCTAAGGAGCAGGGGTTAATTCCTCTGACCTGTCGACACACCCTAGGAGAAACCTTGCTAATGAGCCTAAGACAGACAGCTCTGCTTCTACTCAGATCAGAGGGTGTGTTGCACAGGCCAATAGGAGGGCCCGGAGACTGCACCAATCGACTGCTGGGGCAGTGTCCGGGCACACCATTTAAACCTCCTCAGTACTGTTTGTGTTTGCCTGTGAAAGGTTCTCCCTGTTGGTTTTCCCTGTCTTTCCATAGTTTGCATTCCTGATTACCTGACCTCGGCTTGTTCTTGACCTCATTTTGTTCTTTGATTTTGTACCGTGTTTCGACTCTTTGCTTGCTTCTGGTTATTCTTCCGGCTTCTGATTCTTGGATTGACATACCCGTACTGTTACTGACCCGGACTGATCGACCTTGCTTTTTCCTGATGGCCCTGCATTTAGTAGCTTAGGGTCTGTCGCCCAGTTGGGGTCCTCCATCTAGGGCAGCACGCCAAGTAGGCAGGGACAGTGGGCTGGACCCCTGCACCTCCTCTAATGTGACAAACACACTTTATGTTGGAAATCCAGTGGAAGACTGTACATCTTCCAAGTTTTTTGAAAAACGGCAGTTTTGAAATCAGTCAGAAAATCCGAGCTGTATAGACTACAGCTCGGATTTTCTATTGAGGTCGATGGGGATGGTTTATGTTTGTTTTTTCACCGGTTTCGAAATCCAAGAACCAACTATAAATCCTTGCCGTGTAGATAGACCCAAAAGCTGTAGGATTCTAAATCAGTATTTACACAGTAAGGCTATTTCTACACAATACATTTTTAGCAGATTCGGTATTTAGAATCAGCAAAAATCCAACTGTAAATAATCCCCCATAGACCTCTGTAGAAAGTCCGTGCTGTAGTCTACACAGCTTGGATTTTCTGAGATTGGATTTGAAATTCAAGAAACAACTCAAAAAACTTAGAACATGTTGTATAATCTGCTATATTTCACTTGAAAATGGCGGATTATAGTACTGTTCAATTGAACTGGATGTCCAAAATCCAAAAACTGTGGCAAAAAATGTAGCGAAAATCATTATAAAAAAAAAAGTGTAAAATACTGATTGGATTCTGATTAAAATCTGACGAGTATTTTATCCTCTGCCATTCGGACGCAGCCTAAAACCTATTAACCGGTATTTCGCTCACAGGATCGCCGCCATTGTAAGCGGAATGGCACCAATATAACAGTCTGACACAAACTGGCCTCAGCCAGCTTGATTCTCCTACACAGGTTTACAAACAAAACATATAAAGAAATCCTCAGCCGTCTAGCCACTACCTAAACACATTAAGGCTAACCCTCTCTAACGTGGTCTAGACCTATAGTCAAGCACCACCAATACAGTAATCACAGTCCAGTCCACTGTATAGGCTTTCCTCAAGCCTCTGGGGGCCAGAACTCTCTCCTTAGCACCACTGCTAGCTAGCAGTCCACACCCCCTGAGTACCTGGAGCAGCAGGCTTTTATAGGCCCCCAGGGACCTGCCAAAAGCCTGTCATGGAACACAGGGAGTAGACACCCACCCAACATGTTGTCTACTCCTGATAAGAGCCGACCCGGAAATAATAGATGGCTGCCAACCGTGTACTGTGGCTGCCATCATATCTAAGTGGCTCTTACCCCACCAAGGCCAGGTACCCTTGGGGACATGTTGCTTGTCGATATCCTTGTCGGTTTTATTCCACCTAGTGGCAAAAACATGCGACCACCTGAGGTCGCACTGCCACAATATATAAATATTTTGTAGGCTCTTGCTTGTATTAGGACACCATCTTGGATCATCCTGGGGGTCACTTTAGCTTAGTAAGTGGACTGGCACACCAACACTTACACACCAGGCTTCTCTTTAAACTGGCTTCGGCCAGCTTTATTTAACCAGCATATAACAGCAGGTCAGTATAGATATAACAGAAACAAACATAACAATAGAAATCTTCGGCCGCCTGGCCACTAACTATACCCAAGTAGAGACCCTCTCTTCGGGCCGTCTTAACAGTATTATGGGCAACTGGGCAGAGCTGTGCACTGGGACCCCCAACCAACACAACCACTCACAGGAACAAATATATATATATATAGTGTTGATAACATAAACTTATATTTATTGTTTCTTTCAACAAAATTTGTGCTTTTGAACATAATAACTCGCTGACATAGGACATACTCATACGTCCTGATGCTGGTAATATTCTATGTAGCGGGATTACTTTGTAATCCCGCTACATAGAAGGCTGATGACAGCTGCTAATTGCAGCTGACAACTGCAGGTAACAGCAAGGAATGGAGCCGGCTCCATTCCCCACTGATTAACCCTTTAGACGTCGTGGTGATCACAGCAACGATGTCTAAATGAATTAGAAACGGTGCTGTGCAATCTAATTGGTTAATACATGTATTTAAAACTGGGGGGAGAGTTTTTTTTTAATTTTACCCACCCATAGATACCTGAAGACTCGCATCACGGTAATCTACTGTGGTGGGTAAAAAAAAAAAAATTACCCTCTGAAAAAAAACCACAATAGCAATATTTTGTAAAGGTATTCTGTAGGTCAGTATCTAGTAGTACTTCTGATCATTTGTGGGCCATGTAAGGTATTATAAAAGTGTGTAACGCACTTGCACAATGTTTCAAAGGTAGCCTGCTTTCTTAGGATATGACTGGGTGGAGGTGGTGGGTAAAGTAGACCTTCCTCGGGACAGAGCTGGATCTGTTCATTTTAAGTGGATACAGGGAGATTAGCCCGTCCTGTTTCCATCAGCCTTCATGTCACGTTTCCATGAGGAGAGGAAGAGACTTTCATCATCTCCCTCTTTTGTGTGTCTGTGTGTGGTCACAGTACTTGTTGGCAGTCATGGTTTCCTCAATGAACTGTAGCTCCCCACAGTTAGCAGCACTCATGTAGCCCCAAACCATAACACTCCCACCCCCATGCTTGACTGTAGGCAAGACAAACTTGTCTTTGTACTCCTCATCTGCTTGCTGACCCCAAACTTGAACACCCCTCTGAACCAAATAAATTCATTCCCGACCAATCTCTGGATATGATGCTGTGCACTGCTTTGGTCGACCATGGCAAAGCCTGTTCTGAGTGGAACCTGTCTTGTTAAACCACTGCATGGATTTGGCCATGGCCGTTCCTAGGCTAAATTTCACTCAGGAAGAAATCCACCCCCCCGTAACATAATGCCCACAGTGCGACACAGTGTATCCCATCAACCAAAGCCAAAATGCTTTTACCCCAATGTGTACATTAAAAACTATTAAATTAATAGTCATACAGTTACCAAATATAAAACTGCTTTCAACCAACCAGAAACCAAGGCTAATGGTACCAATATCCCACTAAGACCACATATCACCAGCACTGTGAGTGACGAATAATACAAAACTGACCTTTAATGAATACAAACTATTTTACTACGACCTATATTACCCCCATTCAGTGACCATACAGTATTGGCCACAATTTTTTCACTGTAAAATTTACAAAACAAACATCTTAGACTCCTCAACTTATCAGCACTTCTCTACCAAATTTCCCATTTCTATACAAAAACTCCCCATCTATAGCACATCATTTTTCAGGCTCGGACTGGATTTCACGATCCCCGGCGGGCCCCCCCCACCCCGAGCCCCTCCTGGGGCCCCGGAGGCAGTGCCGCCGCTCCCCGGGGCCCCGGCCGCGCATCCGGTCATGGACGCCCGGGACCTGCGTCCCGAGCGCCAGAGGGCCGGCCCGGTAGACGGGGGGCTAATGTCCCTGACTCCCGGGGACTGCGCGGGTGGGCAGCGGAGTGCAGCGCCAAATAGCGCTGCGCTCCGCTGATCTCCCCGGCAGGCTAAAAGGGAGTAGGTCCTGGCTTAAAGGGGGGTCCCTGGGGTACAAGGGGGTCCCCGGCTACAAGGGGGGGCCCTGACTACAAGGGGTCCCTGGCTACAAGGGGGGGCCCGGACTACAAGGGGTCCCTGGCTACAAGGGGGTCCCTGGGCTACAAGGGGTCCTGGCTACA